>JABWTJ010000351.1:820936-929793 GCA_016801875.1 Solanum sitiens | reverse complement strand
TTCAAATTGTGATTAATTGTCATCAAGTGATAATGTTGTGTTGAAGTATACCTTGTTTAAGGTGATAGTTTGATATGATGAATGAATTGAAATGTCTAGGTTGGTTGTGAGGTTGCCTAGGAGTACATGTTATAGGGAAGTTGTTATGTAAAGATGTGCCCTATTGTGATGAGATGTATAAGGGCTAACTTCACCTATTTTGAGTTGTAATGAAAGGACTAATTCTCATACAACTCTTATTGATGCTATGATTAACGAATGTATATGAGGGATAGGCCCTAAGATATTTATATACACATATACTTATGATTATGATAAGAGTTAAGGCTTTTAAAAAGGGACCTAGCTTAGCACCGAGTAAGCTTGTATGTGAGGGGTGACACTTTCTTACATAAGAAAGGTAGGGTTCATTACGGTCCTCACGGGGTGGATAGCCTCATGACCCGAGTAGGGTGTAGAGTTGATATGTCCATGGTTCTTTTCCCCAAGCTCCATTAACTATGTTGCCACCATAGGATACTAGCTAGTGGATCCACCTAGATAGCTACGTTCATGTTAGGTTCTACTTTGGCCGGTAGACCACCTTCCATCGATTTAAGGTTTCATGACACCGGATTCCACCATTTCTCATGTGGTCTATGTTGGTTAAGGCAAGCGTTCCCTAAATTAAAAATGAATGAATAAGATATAGACCAATCGAAATAACTTGAGAGGTTGGCTGTAGCTTAGGTAGGGGTATGGGACTCTACCTACGCCTTGCACTAGTTTGCCTTGATAGGAGCTTTGAGAGGTCAATATTATGAATGTAAAGCGATGGTATAACGTAAATGGCTTTGTATGTTGAATAACATGCTTATGAGTATAAGGATTGTTGTCTTTGCTTGAAGAAGAGTGTTTCATGACATTAAAAATGAATGAATAAGATATAGACCAACGCATGCATCAATCGTTCATAGGATCTAATGACAGGGGCATGCAACGGGGACAACCTTCCTAACCCATGCACAAAACCTCTCTTCCGAGCCTTGGTTCTTGCTCACAAGTGAATTATTTTACGTGATTTGTTAAAGCACTTAGGCGAACAATTTCTTCTTTTCGTTTTTGATTGATGAAGCCGAGAACTCTTTGAACTAGTAGACTTATTTTACTTTTTTGTTTTTGAAGTGTAAGGTAAAGATGAAAAGCGTCTGAGGATATATAATGAATTAAGAGTGCACGTTGAGTACACTCCTTGTGGAAGTCGTGCACCTCCTTCTTGGGAATTTGTTGTTGATTTGTTCAACACAATTTAAACTATAAAATCAGATTATAATCTATATGTTAAGTTACTATAATGCCCCTTCTTAATTTGTCTAATTTAAAATTATTTAAATTGTCCCTTTTTGTGCCTCCAACTCGGTTTGAACCCGAGTGTGGAGATCCGGTCAAACTCGGGTTTGACCACCAAGCTTTGACCCATTTTGACTAATTAAAAATGTTGTTTAATTAATTAAATATCAGCCTAGTGTAGTTACTATACTACCCGTAGCCCTGAAATTACCTTTTTACCTCTAAAACCCTTAACACCTAGGACTAACCCTCTAAGTCAGGTTAAGACTTACCTGTGTGAATCCTAGTGTTCAGGGACCTAACATGGCTGGAACCAACCCTGCCTAGCTCAACCAACTCACCAAGTTGGTTGGCTTGGCTGGTGCATAGGTCCAGGGGTCCAGTTCCACGCGCATCAAGCCGTGTGAACCCGGGCTAAACTATGCGTTCTAGGTGCGTTTAGGTCCTACTTAGTTTATTTTTCAGACTTTTCTATCTTCTGTTGTGTAGTTCTATGATCCCCTTTGATCTTATCTTTCACTTACAAGTGCAATGATTCATTGTAGTCCCATACTTACAATGAATCGAATAAGCAATTCACAAGACTAAGGAAACGGTTGGCTACCCTACTTATGAGTTAAATTTTTCGTTCTTCTTCTTATTGGGTATGATTATATTAATAAGTCAATCTTTATTGGCTATGCCCCTTATTTGATTATTTACATAATATATAGTTCTTGGGACATAATCCATGCTCCATTATTGGCTACCCCCAACTTGTTATGTCTATAAAACACTAGTGATTAATGTTCATTAAGCTCCTACTTTACTTAGTTCCCTATGAACTTATGATTCTATTTCTTTGCTCGATTGTTCACTGTGAACTTACTAATTTATTATTTCTCTTAAAGAATTCTCTTCGAATTAATGGAAGTAGATCATGCAATCTATATGAAATCCAGTGTCTACCCCACACCGAAAAGGGATGGTTCACCGATTAAAGTTAACCAAGCTCTGTGTCTTCCCCACACCGAAAAGGGGGGTTCACCGGCTAAGGTGAACTATGTCAATGTCTTCCCAACACCGTAAAGGGGGTTCACGGCTGTAGTGAACCGGATGCTTGTCCTGAGCTATAACCGACATAGATCATGTGAGCAAAATATGAAACCCGGTGTCTCCCCCACACAAAAAAAATAGGTGGATTCACCGGCCAAGGTGAACCCTAACTTGATAGGGTTCTTTAGTGGGTGGAGTCCACTAGCTAGGTGCCCCTATGTTGGCAACATAGTTCTAAGACTAGGAGATGTACGGAGACCCTGGTCCACGGGGTGGTGATCTCATCTCATGATACTTACATGTGCTGGCACAAGCTCATTGCTAGTCTATCGGTGCTAAGCTCACATTTTATCTTTTAATCTTTTAGAGTTTACACACATATTATGGAAGCTTGATTCTAGTTATGAGGTTTACTTACTCTATGGATGACTGGTCATCCCTCTCTTTACTTGATGAATATGATCTTAAGACTTTACTTTATCATCCTGGTGTGAGTGAGACTTGTCTCACGTACTCTAGCACTTTCTTATGTGAGTATTTTTTACGTAATGATTAAGTGTTCTTGAGACTCGTCTCACTTCTTTCTAACACTATATATTAGGTCAATTTCATAACTTAACTCTTAGTTATCTCTTTACTCACCTTAACTTGTTCACGTCACTTACTAACCTTATAAAATGGCAATCCAAAAAAAACACCAATACTAAGATCGGCTTGAACAAGGTGATCATCAAAAGGTAATTCTTTCTTGTAAAGAACCCATTTAGGTATGGTTATTGATTCTTTGTAAGATGTTATGGCGCTCACAAGTTGTGTGGATAGGTATGTTGGGACTTGTCCCATTGATTGGCATACCCTATGTTATGAGCTTATTGAATTGAAATTGGGATCACTTTGCATCTTTTGGATTCGTTAATACTAGCCAATTTGTTGGCACAAAATCAAACTATCATATTATCACAAGCCAATTCAATCATCCATGAATACAATATAGTAATCTAACATGTTAAACAAGTCAACTTTTAACCTTTAATTAACATATCAATAATTCAATGAATACTCATAACAATTCATATTCTCGACAACACAAGTAGGCATTATAACATTCAACGTTTATGTAAATAACACCCTAAGTCTGCGAAACTAACATTTATATTTCACTTGACATATAAATCACTTAAACATACATATAATATCAGTTAACACCATATACAATCAACCCTAGTTTCAATATTCTTGAAGTATTAACGCTTGAAAAGCCTCTTGGAGAAATAATTCCAGGAGAGAAAACCCATACCTTGCGGTAGAATTAAATATACAAAGATCACTATGAATTTTGCACGAAAGAACCTTGAAGAACTCTTGCTAACGTTGTAGGGTTTCGGTCACTGTCTTCACTTGTTCTTACGTTGGGCGTTAATGGTGATCAATTTAGGTCTAAATCATTTAAGAACTGATTGTTCACTAAATCAACTTAGATTATATACGTAACTAAAATAGCTTAAGTAGCTAATTACCAGAACGTCCTTCCTAGATTGACTAGACTTAGGGAACTTCTTTGACTTAACGGATTTTGGGTCTTTCCTTGGGATTTCGGTTTTGTCTAATTATTTTAATTAATTAAGTTGCTAAATTAATTAATTAAATAGTGTAGGGTTATTACTAAAACACCCCTAAGTTATTAGGACCATAGTCAACCCTTTGGACCATCCTAGGTTAGGTACTAGGTTGTCCCTATGTTAGTTAAGTTAGTTAGGTGTCACCCGACAAGGTCCTAGGTTGTCGGGTCCCTAGAATGGTTGTTCTTGTTTGGTATTAAGTTGGTTAGTTAGTTAGGTTAGTTGGTTAGGGTCTAGGGTAGGTTAGGGGTCTGGTCCCACGCAGTTAGACTCGCATTTGCGGTGGTCCCACCAACTGCCGTAACTGAATCGGTTAGGGTGGACCCCCTAGTCGGGTTTGCCCATGTTCTTCTTGCATTTTCCTAACTAACTATTTGGAAAGGTTCATTTGGAATATTTACTTATTGTCCCAAGGATCCTCACTATGTCCTTGGGCACTACTTACTCTACATTATCATTTTAAATGGTTATGTGCTATGGTACTAGGCTTGACACTTGGATGCCTCGTACTTAATATTTATGATGTGATGAATACTATATTTTAGCTTAGGGTCTTTTTTGCAAGTACAATTTCTAAACAAGCTTGGAATATATTTTGCTTATTTGGGTATTATATAGAAATAGTCTAACCCCTTAGCCAATTTTCTATATTATGCCCAATATTTTTCAATATTGGGCATCGGGATGCCTATGTAACCCCAATACGCATTCTTAAAGACCTATAGGGCTCTTTACTAGTCATGTAATTTTCCAAAATGTTACATTATCCCCCCCTTAGGAACATTCGTCCCCGAATGATTCTACTTATCGGTTTAAAACAAAGAGGGTAATTTTCGGAAATCGCATTAGCATACTAGAACTTTATCTTCGTGAATGTCTAATTCACAACTTACATTGAATGATGCACATACTCTAAGCTTATCTGAAGTTTCTTATTTAAGATCGAGGGATTTCTTTCTTAATTCTTCTTTAACTTAATGCACATCACACTCATGCAACACAAAATCACGTAATAAGCTATACAAAAACAGCAACATGAAAGCAAGCATGAACTCATATTAACTCATATAGTGCAAGTATAAAACACACAGTTATGGACTTAGAAAACCATAAACCGCCTAATGCACTATGATTTAGAGTTGTAGTAACGAAATCGGACTTAAAGAACGTTTATCTAACCTCAAGAACTGAATAAGTGAGGGTAACTGTCACGACCCGAAAGCACCCCCTAGAAGTTAGGGAAAACCTTCGAATCGTGACCGGCGTACTTGACCCCTTTGGGGTCTCGTACAAGCCCTCTAACTCGCATTCATAACATAAAGCATGAAAAGTAGTGCGGAATTAAAACTTTTCACGATAATAATAAATAAAGGAGTCTTTTCATAATTACTAGGAAACCTTATCGTCACAAGCCAACTTAAAGACACAACTTAGAATCTTAGGGACACGCCCCTTTACAATAGAATAAATACATTTTTTTTAAGTCTTAATAAGGAAACTAAGAAACATAAAAACTATGTCCTCGAATATATGAGGACATACCCAAGTCTTGAGAGATAAAATTCCCAAGCTTCAACTTCGATCCTCCAAAGGCTTCCAACCTATACTCATAAGGTATAAAAAGTATGGGGTTAGTACAACAATGTGCTAAGTATGGCATATGCAAAAACATGCAAAAAAGGACATTTTAGTAAAGATAGCTTTTATGCAATTCAAATATAACCTTCATGAATCTAGAAGCAAACCCACATAAGAATCAACAATTAATACTTTATGGCTATCTTACCAAACTTAAAGTAAGCAAAAGGAACATTTCAATTAACTTTGCTAAACTTGCAATAAAATTGAATAAAGCATCATAGTGAACATTTTGAATTCTTACCATGAAGACCTTACAGTGAAAGGCACGGTCCAAGTCATATGAACCCTTTTTCTTTGAAGTTGCCCTAACCCAAGGTTATTCTAAGACTCCCTAAGGTGAGCCAAGAAGGGACTCTCATTACACCTCCCTTCAAAGCACACCAAAGCGACCCTTAAAACTACCTAATCTTAGGCTTACTTCGTTAGAAATCAAATCCACGCACTTGGCTAACATATGCAAAACACTCATGGAAATATAGGTCATACCAAGTGCAATGTGAGAGTAGCATCCCATACTCCCACTCCCACTTAGTACTCCTAATGGATTCCATTTACTCAAGTACTCCACAATAATCCTCCATAACACTACACCATAGTACTCATTCACACGGATTTCATGAAGGTACTCTTCTCCCATAGTAGGTATAGGTCACACCGAGTGCAATGTGAGAATAGTATCCCATACTACTACTCCCACTCAATGCTCCTACTTGTTAACTAATGTTGATTGAGCACTTCACGACATACATACACAATTTCAACAATACACAAGATAATTAGTTTCAAATCAATTCTTTTGTGGGAGTTAGCTTAACCGACAAAGACCATGAGAGCTAGACATGGAATCCCGATATTAACCCCTATCGGATGAGGGATCCTTACTTGCCTAGAGTAAGGTCATGCTTCTTAGCGTTTACATGGCTTTTCCAATAGCTACACCTACGCGGGCACATAGTTAAGGGATAAGGAGATTGCTACTAAGTAACTCACTCTCTACTAACGAGGAGTACTCATCTCAAGAGGTACTTTGGATTACAACATCTCAACTAACGAAGTGCAATCCACCTCCCCTTCATATCCTCTCGGTGCTAGGCATAACTCCACACGGATTTCTCAACATAAAAGTCTATCATAGAAAGCTCACTAGGAAATGGAGAGGTTGTTACTAGACACTACATCTCAACTCACGAAGTGTGTCCACCTTAAGATTTCCCCTTTTTGCTCAACTTGACATAATACAAATCTTAGAAGAGTGTGTGTGTACATGTGCACACCTTGCATATAAGCATCATTTCATTTCCATCAAGTTCTACTCGTACTTTAACCTTGATTCATCAAGCTACACACTCTACATACTTCTCATAATCATATACTTCATTTAGACATAAACTAGGTCAAACATGCAATTCAAGCTACATCAAACACAACATAAGACCAATTTCCAATATATCTTCATTTCACATATTAGACCTTCAAGGTCACATACTCAAACCATAATAAGTAACATCAAGTTCATCAATTAGCACCGCCACCCATAAGGTGGACCATACCACTCAAATAGCAATTCATAATAAGAACTATACAATAAGAGCAACTCATCAACAAATCAAACCATCATTACCCATAAGCAATTTATCAATATTTCACCATATGAATGCCCTTAGGGCAGTAGCTACACCAACATGACATACACAAGAAGACCCAAATTCATATCTTACTCAAATCATGCTCACATAACCCATTTTCATGCCAAAAGTTGAAGTATGCATATACAAGAGTTTCATGGAGTTTTAACATCAAAACCATCTATTCAAACCAAGATAAATACATTTAAACCATTAAAACTTAGTTAAAAGAAGACCCATAATAGAAATCAAAGTTTAGAAGAAGTTGAGTTTAAAACCCCTTTTTGAAAACCGTTTTGGAAGTTGGCTTCTTGAATGGAAAGGTATTCAAGAATGGATACCATACCTTTATGAGAAGGAAACCCACGAATTTGATGAAGAAACAATTCCCAATCCGTCCTCCTATCCTTCCTTGACTTCTAGCTTCCAAGAGAGTTGAGAGAGTTTTCTTGAGAGAAAGAGAGAGTTGGATCTTGAAGATAAAATGGGGCTCTTCTCTAGGTTTAGGGTGTAAGAGAGTCTTATAAGGCTTGGGGTGTATTTACATAAAACACCCTAAGCTGGCAGCCTTTAAATCATGCACTGGCAAGCTTCGTCGACGAGACCTCCTCGACGGACCGTCACGTCCACCACGGACCGTCACGGGGTTCCGTCGAGGAACACTTGGCTTCTAAATGGAGCCTGTCCCAATTTCACTCTCTGTCACCCACGACGCCCTGGCTCGACGGACCGTCCTGAGTATGACGGACCGTCCTGAGTACGACGGACCGTCCTGAGTACGACGGACCGTCCTGAGTACGACGGACCGTCCTGAGTACGACGGACCGTCCTGAGTACGACGGACCGTCCTGAGTACGACGGACCGTCGCCATGGCCGTCGTGAGCTACTGATGGGCAGACTTGCCCAAGTCCTGGGGCCCTTCATCTAGAGTCCTTGGGGTCCTAGGTGAGGTCGTGCCCAGACGTCAACCCCCTAAACTAATTCGTCTAGGTCTAAGGAACATCCGACGCATGTTTCAAGTAAAACGAACACATAAAACTCATCCAAACTCGCCAAGACATACAAGTACATTCTAAGGCATATCATCCGAACGTCATGGACGTTTTTGGTCGATTGAACTCCAAACTTAACCAAACCTTGCACACTGCCTAAGGACACCAAACTAACTCCGTTTATCTTAAAATTAACTCAAGAAAAAACCATGAGGCTCTAGTTCACCTTAGTTCATTTTGGGGCGTTATATTCTCCCCCACTTGGAATAACATTCGTCCTCGAATGACACTTAAATTTTAAGAACAGCAAGGACTTCACTTAGCATCATATAATACATTTAGATCATGATCAAAACATCAACAATCAAAGCATCCATTAGCAAGGAGCATCATTTCACACTTTCAACACTTATCAACACATACTACTTTTACCAAACTTCACAAAGTCAAAACTCAACCTTAAACTTCTTTTATGGAGGAACTACCTTCTCCAACATTAAACATGCTCATATACAACAACTTTGCACATGTTTAAACTTAAATTAAGGCAAGCCAAATTTTTTTCTCAAGTTGCAAATTTTTTTCACAGTGAATACTCACTGTAACATTGTCAAATATACAAAACTTTCAAAATTCCACTCTTTGAGCAATTTATCAAGATGACATGATCGTATGAACTATAAAACCATATATACTCATTTCATAACACAAAAACAACAATAACCAAGAGTTGAGACTTACCAAAACCATCAATCCGGATTAATTATCCTTTCTAGCCCCCATCCCATAGGAAGGGTTCTTCTTGGGAGCATTAGGATCTAGGGAAGCTTGATTGACATCTCTCCCCCTTGATTTAAGGTTTGGGCAGTCCCTCATCTTGTGGCCTCTATTACCACATGCAAAACAACCATCCGTTCCGGCAAGACACTTACCCCCATGTTGCTTGCCACAAGTAGGGCACCTAGCCCTTTCATAGGAATGACCACCACCTTGAGAAGATTAATTTGGAGCCCTATCCTTGTTTCCCATAGAAGAATCTTGGGGATAAAACCTCTTCTTAGGCCTTTGGTGACTAGAATCATCCGACCTAGGTCTCTTACCCTCTTGCCTTATCTCCCTAATTTTGGACTCCTCAATTTGTTGCGCATAAACCATGAGCCTAGAGATATCCATGTCATTAAGAAGCATAGCCGTACGACACTCTTTTTCCACCAAGCTAGACACGCCCATCACAAACTTGTTCATCCTAGCCCTAGGGTTGGCTACCATGTTTGGGGCATACTTAGAGAGTTGGGTGAATTTGAGAGAGTACTCTTGCACACTCATTCCCCCTTGACGGAGGTTCATGAATTCAACCATCTTCTTCTCCCTCCACTCTAAAGGAAAGAATCTATCTAGGAAAGCCTCTTTGAATTGCTCCCAATCAACCGGTCCTCTTTCTAAGGGTCTCTCACCCCTCCATTGCTCATACCACACTTGAGCAACATTCTTAAGTTGGTAAGCGGCCAATTCCGCTTTCTCCCTAGGGGTCACACCCATAGCATCTACCACCTTGAAAACCTCATCTATGAAGCCTTGTGGGTCTTCATCCACCTTAGTGCCATGAAAAGTAGGAGGGTTCATCCTCATAAAATCCCGAATCCTAGAAGCGGGAGTACTAGCATTTGGTTGGGGCCTATCTCCTAGGTTAGCTTGGCCCACAAAGTGATTGTTGACAACTTGAGCTTGAGCCGTCATGAGTTGGGTCAAGTTCATTAGGGCAGCCCTCAACTCCGCATTAGTCATATCACCCTCAACAAAAGGAGCTTGAGGCATAGGAGGCACTTGAGGTCCTTGAGGTTCCGGAGGCACTTGAGGTTCTTGAAGAGGAACCTCCTCATTTTCCTCCCCTAAGACAACAATAGGAACTTGGTCAACATGGGGAAGAACTCTCTCATTTTGTACACCTCCCTCCTCTCTTCTAGCGGTCGATCTCCTCGTATTCATGTCCTAAAAACACAAAAGAAGAGGTTGAGAATAGACACCTTATATACTCAACTCTAAGGCACGATACTAGAATAGAGAAGAAAGTGAAACTTCTAGCATCTTATAGCCTCTTGTCCATGGATGTGTCGCGACTCACACCAATGACCAAGATACTACTAGATGTGGCTTGTGAGACTTTCAGACCTTAAACTATTTCCCAAAACCTTATGCTCTGATACCAAGTCTTGTCACGACCCGAAAGCACCCCCTAGAAGTTAGGGAAAATCTTCGAATCGTGACCGGCGTACTTGACCCCTTTGGGGTCTCGTACAAGCCCTCTAACTCGCATTCATAACATAAAGCATGAAAAGTAGTGCGGAATTAAAACTTTTCACGATAATAATAAATAAAGGAGTCTTTTCATAATTACTAGGAAACCTTATCGTCACAAGCCAACTTAAAGACACAACTTAGAATCTTAGGGACACGCCCCTTTACAATAGAATAAATACATTTTTAAGTCTTAATAAGGAAACTAAGAAACATAAAAAAACTATGTTCTCGAATATATGAGGACATACCCGGTCTTGAGAGATAAAATTCCCAAGCTTCAACTTCGATCCTCCAAAGGCTTCCAACCTATACTCATAAGGTATAAAAAGTATGGGGTTAGTACAACAATGTACTAAGTATGGCATATGCAAAAACATGCAAAAAGGGACATTTTAGTAAAGATAGCTTTTTATGCAATTCAATTATAACCTTCATGAATCTAGAAGCAAACCCACATAAGAATCAACATTTAACACTTTATGGCTATCTTACCAAACTTAAAATAAACAAAAGGAACATTTCAATAACTTTGCTAAACTTGCAATAAAATTGAATAAAGCATCATAGTGAACATTTTGAATTCTTACCATTGAAGACCTTCCAGGTGAAAGGCACGGTCCAAGTCATATGAACCTTTTTCTTTTGAGGTTGCCCTAACCAAGGTTATTCTAAGACTCTCTACGGTGAGCCCAGACGGACTTCTCATTACACCTCCCTTCAAAGCACACCAAGCGACCCTGACAACACCTAATTTAGGCTTACTTCGTTAGAAATCAAATCCACGCCCTTGGCTAACATATGCAAAACACTCATGGAAATATAGGTCATACCAAGTGCAATGTGGAGAGTAGCATCCCATACTACCACTCCCACTCGTACTCCTAATGGATTCCATTTACTCAAGTACTCCACAAAATCCTCCATAAACACTACCACCATAGTACTTCATCTCACACGGATCATGAGGTACTCTTCTCCCATGTAGGTTATCGGTTCACACCGGTGCTAACTGTGAGAATCGTATCCCATATACTACTCCCACTCCAATGCTCCTACTTGTTAACTAATGTTGCTGAGAGCACTTCACGACTACATTACACATTTCAACAATACACAAGATAATTAGTTTCAAATCAATTCTTGTTGGGAGTAGCTTAACCGACAGACATGAGGCTAGAATGGAATCCCGCTATTACCCCTATCGGATTGAGGGATCCTTACTTGCCTAGGTAGGTCCTTGCTTCTTAGCGTTTACATGGCTTTTCAATAAGCTACACCTACGCGGGCCACCATAGTTAAGGGCTAAATAAGGAAGATTGCTTACTAAGTAAACTCACTCTCTACTAACGAGGAGTACTCATCTCAAGAGGTACTTTGGATTACAACATCTCAACTAACGAAGTGCAATCCACCTCCCCTTCATATCCTCTCGGTGCTAGGCATAACTCCACACGGATTTCTCAACATAAAAGTCTATCATAGAAAGCTCACTAGGAAATGGAGAGGTTGTTACTAGACACTACATCTCAACTCACGAAGTGTGTCCACCTTAAGATTTCCCCTTTTTGCTCAACTTGACATAATACAAATCTTAGAAGAGTGTGTGTGTACATGTGCACACCTTGCATATAAGCATCATTTCATCTTCATCAAGTTCTACTCATACTTTAACCTTGATTCATCAAGCTACACACTCTACATACTTCTCATAATCATATACTTCATTTAGACATAAACTAGATCAAACATGCAATTCAAGCTACATCAAACACAACATAAGACCCATTTCCAATATATCTTCATTTCACATATTAGACCTTCAAGGTCACATACTCAAACCATAATAAGTAACATCAAGTTCATCAATTAGCACCGCCACCCATAAGGTGGACCATACCACTCAAATAGCAATTCATAATAAGAACTATACAATAAGAGCAACTCATCAACAAATCAAACCATCATTACCCATAAGCAATTTATCAATATTTCACCATATGAAGGCCCTTAGGGCAGTAGCTACACCAACATGACATACACAAGAAGACCCAAGTTCATACCTTACTCAAATCATGCTCACATAACCCATTTTCATGCCAAAAGTTGAAGTATGCATATACAAGAGTTTCATGGAGTTTTAACATCAAAACCATCTATTCAAACCAAGATAAATACATTTAAACCATTAGAACTTAGTTACAAGAAGACCCATAATAGAAATCAAAGTTTAGAAGAAGTTGAGTTTAAAACCCCTTTTTGAAAACCGTTTTGGAAGTTGGCTTCTTGAATGGAAAGGTATTCAAGAATGGATACCATACCTTTATGAGAAAGAAACCCACGAATTTGATGAAGAAACAAGTCCCAATCCGTCCTCCTATCCTTCCTTGACTTCTAGCTTCCAAGAGAGTTGAGAGAGTTTTCTTGAGAGAAAGAGAGAGTTGGATCTTGAAGAGAAAAGGGGGCTCTTCTCTAGGTTTAGGGTGTAAGAGAGTCTTATAAGGCTTGGGGTGTATTTACATAAAACACCCTAAGCTGGCAGCCTTTAAATCATGCACTGGCAGGCTTCGTCGACGAGACCTCCTCGACGGACCGTCACGTCCACCACGGACCGTCACGGGGTTCCGTCGAGGAACACTTGGCTTCTAAATGGAGCCTGTCCCAATTTCACTCTCTGTCACCCATGACGCCCTGGCTCGACGGACCGTCCTGAGTATGACGGACCGTCCTGAGTACGACGGACCGTCCTGAGTACGACGGACCATCCTGAGTACGACGGACCGTCCTGAGTACGACGAACCGTCCTGAGTACGACGGACCGTCCTGAGTACGACGGACCGTCGCCATGGCCGTCGTGAGCTACTGATGGGCAGACTTGCCCAAGTCCTGGGGCCCTTCATCTAGAGTCCTTGGGGTCCTAGGTGAGGTCGTGCCCAGACGTCAACCCCCTAAACTAATTCGTCTAGGTCTAAGGAACATCCGACGCATGTTTCAAGTAAAACAAACACATAATACTCATCCAAACTCGCCAAGACATACAAGTACATTCTAAGGCATATCATCCGAACGTCGTGGACGTTTTTGGTCGATTGAACTCCAAACTTAACCAAACCTTGCACACTGCCTAAGGACACCAAACTAACTCCGTTTAACTTAAAATTAACTCAAGAAACAACCATGAGGCTCTAGTTCACCTTAGTTCATTTTGGGGCGTTATAGTAATGGGATCTCATATCGGCCTCGGCCTCTCATGTCTCTCCCTAAACAAGGTGGTTCCTCCATAACACTTTCACAATGAGAATCTCCTCGTTCCTCAGACGCTTCACTTGACGATCTAAGATTGCAATGGGAACCTTTTCGTAAGAAAGGTTCTCATCGACTCCTAACCCTTCGACGG
The DNA here is from genome assembly GCA_016801875.1 of Solanum sitiens. Classification (NCBI taxonomy): domain Eukaryota; kingdom Viridiplantae; phylum Streptophyta; class Magnoliopsida; order Solanales; family Solanaceae; genus Solanum; species Solanum sitiens. Next base: position 915,859 of record JABWTJ010000351.1, on the reverse strand, counting down.
GTAGAATGGACTCGGGATCGCCTAGACACTTCTTAAGCATCGAAAAGTGAAACACTGGATGAATAAAAGCTAAGTCGTTCGGTAATTTTAGCTCAAAAGCAACGTTTACTACTCGTTGTACAATCTCATACGAACCAATATACCTCGGATTAAATTTCCCCTTCTTACCAAAATGCATCACCCCCTTCATGGGTGATATCTTGAGGTATACTTAATCTCCTACTTCAAATTCAAGAGCTCTCTTTCGGTTATCTGCATACGATTTTTGAACACTATAAGTAGTAGCCAATATATCTCGAATCATTCTCACCTTTTCCAAAGCCTCATGTACGATTTTGGGGCCAAGGATGGCAGTTTCTCCAACTTCAAACCATCCAACGGGGGATCTACATCTTCCACCATACAATGCTTCGAAAGGTGCCATCCCAATACTGGAATGGTAGCTATTATTATAAGAGAACTCGATTAGGGGCAAGTGATCATCCCAACTCCCCTTGAAGTCCATAACATATGCTCTCAACATGTGTTCAAGGGTTTGGATGGTGCGTTCTACTTGTCCATCCATTTGAGGGTGAAAAACGGTGCTAAGCTTTACTTGTGTACCCAAATTCTTTTGAAAAGATCTCCAAAATTGCGAAGTGAATTGGGCTCCTCTATCCAAAATGATGGACAAAGGAATCCCATGCCACCTCACGATCTCATCAATATACAGTTTGGCGTAGTCTTCCACTCGGTAAGTGGACTTCACGAGAATGAAGTGTGCGTACTTGGTCATTCGGTCAGCAATGACCAAAATGGAATCATGCATCTTTCTGGTCCTCGGCAAACCAACCACGAAATCCATATTAATGGCCTCCCACTTCCACATTAGAATCTCGATAGATTGAGTAAGACCTTCAAGTTTAAGGTGTTTGGCCTTGACTTGTTGGCAATTGGGACACTCTTCTACGAACTTAGATATGTCTCTCTTCATAGCTTCCCAACAATAAATTTCCTTCAGATCATGATACATCTTGGTGGAACCTGGATGGATGGAATACTTTAGAGCCATGAGCCTCTGCGATAATATTTGGCCTCAAAGTATCAATATTTGGTACGCACAATCTTCCTTGGTACCTAAGTACACTGTCTCCCCCTAGTGAGAACGTTTCATTCATCTAACCCAACACCGAATCTTTCAACTACATGAGTACCGGATCGAGATGTTGCTTGTCTTTAACGTCTACAACAAATGAGGATTCGGAACTTGAGTGGACCGTAACACCCCCATCTGGTGCATCAATGAGTCGTACACCTAACCTTGATAATCGGTGTACATCTCTAACCAACTCTTTCTTCTCAACATCGATGTGAGACACGCTGCCCATGCTCAATCAACTTAATGTATCTGCCACTACATTGGCCTTACCCGAATGATAGTGAACACTCATGTCGTAATCTTTTAGCAATTCTAGTCATCTTTTCTGACAAAGTTTTAATTCTCTTTGCGTATAAACATATTGAAGACTTTTATGGTCAGTAAAAACATCAACATGTACACCATATAAGTAGTGTCTACAAAGCTTCAACGCAAAGACAAGCGCGGCTAGTTCGAGATCGTGAGTAGGGTAATTCTTCTCGTGGACTTTCAATTGTCTTGGCGCGTATGCAATCACCTTACCATATTGGATAAGAACACATCCCAAACCTACTCAGGACGCATCACAATAAACCACGTACCCTTCACCACTTCTCGGCAACATGAGGACCGAGGCCGAAGTGAGTCGGTCCTTTAGTTCTTGGAAACTCTTTTCACATTTTTCAGACCACTCAAACTTCGCTTTCTTCTTTGTTAATGCGGTCAATAGAGCAGAAATCACGGAAAAGCCTTCCACAAACCGTCGATAATAAATGGCCAAACCCAAGAAACTTCGAATATCGGTAGGGGTAAGGGGTCTCGGCCAATTCTTGACCGCCTGTATCTTTTTCGGATCCACTTCTAAAACTTGATCAGTCAACACATGACCAAGGAAAGTCACCGATCTCAACCAAAACTCACATTTACTAAACTTCGCATACAACTGATGTTCTCTGAGTACTTGCAATGTCATTCTCAAATGTTGTTCATGCTCTTCTCTCGACTTAGAGTATATGAGAATGTCATCTATGAATACTATGACGAAAGAATCAATATATTCATGGAAGACTCTATTCATAAGGTCCATAAACGCGGCTGGTGCATTAGTGAGACCGAATGACATGACAAGAAACTCATAATGGCCATATCTAGATCGGAAGGCAGTCTTAGGAACGTCCTCTTGTCTTACCCTTAATTGGTTATAACCCGACCGAAGATCTATCTTAGAAAAGAAACTTGAACCTTGAAGTTGATCAAAAAGATCATCGATTATGGAAAGAGGATATTTGTTCTTTATAGTGATTTTGTTGAGTTCCCAATAATCGATACACATTCTAAGAGTTCCATCCTTTTTCTTAACGAACAAAACTGGAGCGCCCCATGGGGATATGTTTGGTTAGATAAAGCCCTTATCAAGTAAATATTTTAACTGCAACTTCAAGAGTTCCGCTAGGTCCATTCTATACGGTGGGATTGAAATTAGTTTGGTGTTGGGATCTAAGTCAACACTGAAATCGATCTCACGTTCGAGAGGGATCCCTGGTAGATCCTCTAGAAAGACATCTTGAAACTCATTAACTACGGACACAAAGTGTATGGAAGGGACTTCTTGTTCTAAGTCTTTGACTCTAACTAAGTGGAATAAGTATCCCTTAGATAACATTTTATTAGATTTAAGATTGGAAACTATTTGGCTTGTTGGATTTGAACAACGCCCTTCCCATTTTAACTCTAATTCATTAGGAAACTGAAAAACTTACTACCCTATTTCGACAATCTATAGTAGCATAGCATTTATGATGCCAATCCATACCCAAAATTATATAAAAATAAATCATGGTTAATTATATTAGATCAACATGAGTAACTTTATTGAAAACAGTTATTGGGCAATTTCTATAGACTCTCTTGGCACTAACACTGTCCCCTTTAGGAGTACTCACTAAAAATGGCTCATAGAGAATCTCAGGAAGCAAGTCAAATTTACTAGCAACTAAAGGAGTAAAAAAAGACAAGGTAGATCCTTGATCTAATAATGCATAAACAGGAGAAAAAAAAGACAAGCAAGTTACCAGTTGCCACATCCGCTAACTTCTCTTGTTCCTCTCTTCCTTTCAACGCATAGAATCGGTTCCTCTTAGGAGGTTCGGCTGCTGCATTGGGATTTGGCCGAGGCTGAGCATCTGCCTTGGCCGGATTCTTCACATTTGGGCAGTCCCTAACCACGTGCCCACTCTTACTGCATCCGTAACATCTATTGAAACCCACCATGCACTCACCCTTATGCACACGGCCGCACTTACCACACTCCCTTCATTCAATATGGTTATTCTTCTTAGTGCCCTTCTTGGCATTAGTATTTTTCAAAGGAGTATAATTACTTAAGTGTTTGTGCCTGATGTACCGTGGTTTCATGGTATTTCTAATACTTTTTCCTTAAGTTTAGTGTGTGTCGAGAGCCTTTTTGTGTTGATTTTGATATAAGTTTCTCTTTGTTTGCAGAAAATCTGTCTAAGGAAGAACGCGGGAGTTTTTGAGAGAGAATTGCAGAAGAGACCACCTACGGAGCCTATGACGGTCCGTCGCGGCTGTGACGGTCCGTAGGTGGCATCGTAGTGAAGGAAGAAGTTGCTGAAGGAAATTTGGGGAAGTCTGACCAAGTGTGGGATTACGGAAGTTCATGACGGACCGTCACAGTTACGACGGTCCGTCCTGCATGTTCGTCGTAATTATCAGAGAGTAATCCCAGTACCCAAAATTCCAAAGTTCAAGTGTTTTGGAACGAAGACCCTCGACGGGCCGTCATGCTTGCAACGGTCCTTCATACCTATCCGTCGAGGGGAATTAAGAAAGCAACATGAGAAGATGTGAAGTATGGGACGACGGAGGCTATGACGGTCCGTCGTGTCCATGACGATCCGTCACGTGGTCCGTCGACCCAGACGCATTTGGACAGATTTTTAGTAAATAGAATCCTTATTTGATTAGGTTTTTGTTTTTCTTATAAATAGTTGGAAAAACCTCGTTTTGGGGGTTAGACTTTCTGGATAATTTTTAGTTTATAGTTCTTCAATTATATTATTAAACTCTCGATTTTGGGAATTAAGATATTTTCCGGGAATTGATTGTTGTGGATTTCGTTGATTAATCAAGTTAAATTCTGGGAAATTATTCGTTTTCATAAAAGTAAGTACATGAACTCTTCCATTAACGATATGAATTGTGTAATTACGAACATGGGTAACTAAACCTCATAGCTAGGGTTGTGGGAACCATGGGTGAATAACAAGGTAGTAATCTAACTTCAATAACAATTTCTAGAGTGGTGTCTTGCATGTATTGATAATTCTTTCGTTTAGAATTCTTTTTAACGGTGGCCAACGTTAGAACTCGCCTTAATGCTACTTGCCGGACCAAGGAGGTAGATAATAGGAAAAGAATTATCAACATAGATTTAGTGTATATTATCTAATAGACTAGTAATGGTTGGTACGAGTTAATAGCTTAGTCAAATACCGAATACGATGTTTAATATGAGGTAAAGATAAGGGTTAGTATAGCAACACACGTAGCCGGACCAAGGTGCGGAGTGAAATTCTCTAGATGCCGGACCAAGGATTTAGAGATACATAACTTATCACTTTACATGCAAAATATCAGGATAGAACTGTTAAAGTTAGATTTACCAAGTTAGGAACTTGTGGGGAACACTAAAACCCTAGTTACTTTTACAATTTCATTAAACTTCGAAAGTTGAATTTGTTAGTTGTTCGATCTTATTTAGTTAATCATTTTCATTAATTTAGAATTAAAACCCCCCTTTTTTGTCTTTTAGTTTTTTTTTGGAAAATAGTTGGCTAAATAATAGTAATAATACAATAAAGTTAAGTCTGAACTATTTTCCTTGTGGGATCGATCCCAACCTCATTAGTTGGGTTCTTTACTTGATACGACCGCTTTACTTCTTATTTTAGAAGTAAGTTTGAGCGTATCAAATTTTGGCGCCGCTGCCGGGGAAAGTAGCTTTTAGATTAACTTAAATTTATTACTAAAATTTAGTCAATATTTTCCTGATTTTACTTTTTCTGGTGTTTTTGATTTTGCCAGGTTTGACGTCCTTGTATGCCAAATACACGGAGAGGAATAGAACCCTTGTTTCCCTACGATCACGAGTTAGAGTGTACACTACGCAAAATGAATCGAAACTTGGGTATAAATGATGATGATCCAAACCTGAACATCCCAGCTCCGGTTGATGCTCATGGTCGATTATTACCTGATGATCCTGATCAAGGTGCACAAAGGGGACATAATCCCGCCCCACGTCCTCAAGAATACTATAGAGGGTATGACAATATTGCAGATTCTGATGGGCCACTTGTCTTGCCCCCTCTACCTGAAGGTCACACCTGTGTAGTCACTAGTAGTCTAATGCAAATGCTCACTGCTAGAGGTTTGTTTTTCGGACTACCGTCTGAGGATCTACATGCCCATATAGCTAAGGTGAGGGCAGTGTGTAAAAGCTGTGTAGGGAGGCCTGATTTGAATTTGGATGTAACAGGGCTAAGAGTATTTCCTCTTTCACTGATGGGAGAGGCTGCCATTTGGTTCACTGAGCTTCCTTACAACTCAATCTTCACTTGGAACCAACTAAGGGACGTTTTCTTAGCACGTTACTACCCGGTCTCCAAGAAACTAAATCACAACGATAGAGTTAACAACTTTGTGGCACTACCAGGAGAATCAGTTAGTAGTTCTTGGGATAGGTTCACTTCATTTCTGAGAAGTGTCCCCAATCACCGCATAGATGATGAGTCACTGAAAGAATACTTCTACCGGGGACATGATGATAATAATAAAGCGGTATTGGATACTATAGCAGGTGGTTCTTATGGGGAGTGTCCTTATGCTGAAATTGCCGAAAAATTAGAGAAAATTTCCCGAAATAATAAAGCATGGAGTACTAGAAAGACAGATACTGGGAGAAATACTTTTGCAGTGCAATCCACACACAACCAAGCCACAGATGAGATTCATGAAGAGATGGCACAGATGAGAACTGAGCTTGGGTTAGTGTTAAAACATGTCACTGGGGTGCAGAAAAGATAAACGCAGTGAACTACTTGTCTAAACCACCACCACCAACTGATGAATATTATTATGAGGAAGATTCTTATGCAGTAAATGATCAGACGGGGGGTTTCCGACCAAATGCCCAAGGCTCCAATCAGGAGAATTGGCGCCAAGGTCAAGGAAATCAAGGTCGGAACTATGGTAACTACAACCGCGAGGGTAATTATGTTCGTGATGGAAATTACAACCGCGACAACAACTTCAACAGGGGTAACTATAGTAACAGAAATGAGAGGAGTGGGCCCTATGTTCCTCCTCAAAATCGTGAAGTTGCTCCTAGGGATGGTGGAGATAGTATGGCGCGAGTTGAGGATATGTTGCACAAGATGATGTGGAGGTTCGATGCTAGTGATGAGCACACCAAAGAGTTAAGAAGTGATGTAGCAGGTATTGGACAGAAAGTTGATACACATGCCATATCAATCAAGCAGCTTGAATTGCAAATGGCTCAATTATCTGCAACTGTGAACACACGGCAACCAGGCACTCTTCCTAGCAACACTGTCCAAAATCCGAAAAATGATGGACACTGTATGGCAATTACTACTCGTGGTGGTAAACAAACTATTGACCCACCTATGTCGTCTATTGTGGAAAAGGTGATGAAAGATAATGATGAAGTGGTAGAGGTTAGTGATGAAGTAGAAGATAACACTGATAAAGTTGCTGAAGTGCCTAAAAAGGTAACTCCCATGCCTAGACCTCCACCCCCCTTTCCTCAAAGATTAGTGAAAAAGACCGAGGATGGCAAATATCGGTGTTTTATAACAATGTTGAAGCAACTTTCTATCAATGTTCCTTTGGTAGAAGCTCTTGAACAAATGCCCAGTTATGCCAAGTTTATGAAAGATTTGGTTACAAAGAAAAGATCGGTCACTTTTGAGGATGATGACAGAATGCAGCATTGTAGTGCTATTGCTACAAGGTCTTTAGTGCAAAAGAAAGAAGATCCGGGTGCATTTACTATTCCTTGTGCAATCGGGTTATTACATTTTGCGAAAGCATTATGTGATCTGGGGGCAAGCATAAATCTCATGCCCCTCTCGATTTACAAGAAGTTGGGTTTGGGTGACCCAAAGCCCACTGCGATGCGGCTACTGATGGCCGATCGAACAGTAAAAAGGCCTATAGGGATACTCCATGATGTGCTAGTAAAAGTGGAGTCGTTCATATTTCCAGCAGATTTTGTCATTCTTGATTGTGAAGTCGATTTTGAGGTGCCTATTATTCTTGGGAGGCCATTCCTTGCTACGGGTAGAGCTTTAGTTGATATGGAAAAAGGGCAGATGAAATTTCGGTTGAACAATGAAGAAGTGACTTTCAACATTTGTAGGTCCATGCGGCAGAGTGGTGAGCTCCAATCGGTATCTGCCATATCCTACAAAGTTGGTGAATCATCCAAGACACAAATAGAAGAACGGCTAGGTGTAGAAGCACTAGCGGCAGTGATAATGAATATTGATAATGAAGGCATTGAAGAATATATGTCATTAGTCGCTGCCCTTGATCGTGGTAATGTCCGGTTTAAACCGAAGAAATATGAGCTAGACATGAAGAATCGCGAGTCTCCACCCGCTAAACCATCCATAGAGGAGACTCCAAAGCTAGAACTAAAAGCTCTCCCACCTCATCTAAGGTATGAATTCTTAGGAAACGGTGACACATTACCGGTAATCATTGCATCAGATCTAAATGAACAACAAGTTGAGAGTTTGGTCAAAGTGCTAAAAAGGTTCAAAAGAGCTTTTGGGTGGACCATTGCGGACATTATTGGGATCCCTCCTGGTATTTGTTCTCATAAAATCATACTCATGCCCGATCATAAGCCAAGTATTGAGCACCAGAGATGCTTAAATCCACCTATGCAAGAGGTCGTGAAGAAGGAAATCATAAAGTGGTTGGATGTAGGAGTAATTTATCCAATCGCCGATAGTAGTTGGGTATGCCCTGTTCAGTGTGTACCTAAGAAAGGGGGAATGACTGTGGTCCCCAATGAAAAAAATGAACTGGTTCCAATGAGGCCGGTGACTGGATGGAGGGTGTGTATGGATTACCGGAAATTAAATACATCGACCGAAAAGGACCATTTTCCCATGCCCTTCATGGATCAGATGTTGGATAGACTCACCGGAAAAGGGTGGTACTGTTTTCTTGATGGTTATTCAGGGTATAATCAGATCTCTATTGCACCAGAAGATCAAGAGAAGACCACTTTTACCTGTCCATATGGGACCTTTGCGTTCAAGAGAATGCCGTTTGGGTTGTGCAATGCACCCGCCACATTTCAGAGATGTATGATGTCTATATTCTCCAACATGGTGGAAGATACTATTGAGGTCTTTATGGATGATTTTTCAGTGGTTGGTGAATCTTTCGAGCAATGTTTGAGCCATTTGTCTGAGGTTCTTAAGAGATGTGAAGATTGCAATTTAGTTCTCAATTGGGAAAAATGCCACTTCATGGTCAAAGAAGGTATTGTTTTGGGCCATCGTATTTCAGAAAAGGGCATAGAAGTTGATCGAGCCAAAGTCGAGGTGATAGAGAAACTTCCTCCACCTATCTCTGTAAAAGGTGTGAGAAGCTTTCTTGGGCATGCAGGTTTTTACAGGAGATTCATCAAAGATTTCTCAAAAATTGCACATCCATTGTGCAAACTATTGGAGAAAGATTGTAAGTTTTCTTTTGATGAATCCTGTCTGAAAGCATTCGGCGATCTCAAAGAAAAACTGGTATCCGCACCTATCATTATTTCTCCAGATTGGAACAGTCCATTTGAGGTAATGTGTGATGCGAGTGGGGTTGCCCTTGGTGTGGTATTGGGACAAAGAAGGGACAAAATCCTTCATCCCATTTACTATGCTAGCAAAGCCCTCAATGAAGCTCAGAAGAACTATACAGTCACTGAACAAGAGCTCCTTGCCGTAGTATTTGCTTTTGAAAAATTTTGCTCCTATTTGCTAGGTACTAGAGTCATAGCGCATACAGACCATTCAGCCCTGAGATATTTGATGGTAAAGAAGGACGCAAAACCAAGGTTAATTCGTTGGGTATTACTACTGCAAGAATTTTACTTTGAGGTAAGGGATAGAAAAGGGACCGAAAATCAAGTTGCTGATCACTTGTCCCGTTTAGGAGATGAAGCTATGAGAGAGTTGGGGGATAAGACTGATATTGATGACACGTTCCCGGATAAGCATGTATTGGCTGCCTCATAAGACCTGATTCCGTGGTTTGCAGATTTTGCGAACTACCTAGCTAGTGATCTTGTTCCATCGGACTTGTCTTTTCATCAAAGGAAAAAGTTCATGTACGATGTGAAGAAATTCTTTTGGGATGAACCATACTTATATAGGAGTTGTGCTGACGGGCTTATTCGGCGTTGTGTGCCAGAAGTCGAGATGTTGAGTATTTTAGAGGCATGCCATTCCTCACCCTTTGGTGGACATCATAGTGGTGTCCGGACTGCTCACAAGATCTTACAAAGTGGTTACTATTGGCCAACTATTCATCAAGATGCTCATGAGTTTGCCAAAGCATGTGATAGATGTCAAAGAGATGGCGGCATTTCAAGAAAGCAAGAGCTCCCTCTAAACCCCATTCTTGTATTTGAGTTATTTGATGTTTGGGGTATTGACTTTATGGGTCCGTTTGTGAGTTCTCATGGAATGAAGTATATTTTAGTAGCAGTGGATTATGTATCCAAGTGGGTGGAAGCTATCGCCCTCGCAAACAATAAAGGGAAGAGTGTCACTGCATTCTTGAAAAAGAATATATTTTCTCGATTTGGTACCCCACGGGCAATTATTAGTGATGGGGGATCCCACTTTTGCAACAAATTGTTCAAGGGATTATTGGAGAAATATGGGGTTCGCCATAATGTGGCCACTCCTTACCATCCTCAAACTAGTGGGCAAGTTGAAGTATCAAATAGGGAAATCAAACAGATTTTGTCGAAAACAGTGAACGCTAGTAGAACAGATTGGTCAAGGAGGCTTGATGATGCTCTTTGGGCTTACTGGACAGCGTATAAGACTCCCATAGGTATGTCCCCATACCAACTAGTATATGGGAAAGCATGTCATCTTCCGGTTGAATTAGAGCATAAAGCCATGTGGGCTATGAAGAAGCTAAAAATGGACTGGAACGAAGTTGCAGAACAACGATTAAATGGGTTAAATGAACTCGATGAGTTTCGCCTTAAGGCTTATGAAAGCTCAGCCCTCTACAAAGACAAGATGAAGAAGTACCATGACCTAAAAATCGAGAAAAAAGAGTTTATGATTGGGGATTCGGTGCTTTTATTCAACTCTAGATTGCGCTTGTTTCCAGGCAAGCTAAAGTCTAAATGGACTGGACCGTACTTGATCACCAAATTATTCCCTCATGGAGCAATTGAGTTGGAAAACAAGGAAGGTGTGCGGTTTAAGGTGAACGGACAACGTCTCAAAATCTATATTGGTCATGCGGAATCGGCAAATGAGGTGGTTGAGGGATATCATCTTGATGAAGTCTGAGTAATCAAGTGTCCTCAGTCGTGCCGCGACGTTAAATCAGGCGCTGGTTGGGAGGCAACCCAATAGTTATCATCTAACCACTTTTATAGTTTTTTTTTTCTCTTTCTAGTAACAGTAGCATTTTCTATTAATGGGTTGTAAATTTTCAGGTAGCACATCTTCAGGAAGTTCTGTAGACAAGTTACTCTACATCAGTCACTGACGGATACATCGACGGACCGTCACGACTGCGACGTACCATCGCATGACTCCGTCGTGCCAGGTACGCTCTCTTGTATTTTTGAAGAATTAGAGCACAGGCGACGGACCGTGTGACGGACCGTCACTACTGCGACGGACCGTCATCGGGGTTTCGTTACGCCATTACCCGGCTACCCGACCCGACCCGGCTAAAGAATTTTAAAAGTTTAAAACGTTTTAAACCCCCCACCCCACCCTTTCATTATTAGTTTCATTTAATCTTCCCTCCATTTCTTCCCAAATTCCCCATCTTCTCCCATTTTTTCATCACAAAATTATCCCTCTTGGTCGGAATCTGCTGCAGTGAGTCTTAGTCTTCTAACTTGAGTGCCATAAATTGTGCATTGTTGTCTCCTCTTCCAAGGTATGTATTCTTGAAACTCTACCCTTTCCTATTTTTGGTTGTTTTATGGTTTTTCCCTATAAATTGCATATGGGTTTCTATTTTTGCCTAGATATTATCTAACTTAGGTCTTTAATTCCACAAAATGCCTGGACAATACTATAGAAATTAGGGCTTTAAACTTGCCAATTTGATAGGGCTTTAAACTTGTCCATTAGGGTTCTAATCTGTATTAGAACATTGTTGGGTTGTCGTTTTGACTCACATGGGGTAAATTTGGCACCCCTCAGTTCTGTCTCTGTTTGACTGCACGACAACCCGATGACGGTCCGTCCTGCACAACCGTCGTGACGGTCAGAGACCCCTATTCTAAGGGTCTCAACACTTTTTCTAAGTGTCCACCGACGGACACATGTGACAGACCGTCATACCCACGACGGTCCGTCCTGCACAACCGTTGTGACGGTCAGAGACCCCTGTCCTAAGGGTCTCAACACTTTTTCTAAGTGTCCACTGACGGACCGTCTACCCACGACGGTCCGTCCTGCACAACCGTTGTGACGGTCAGAGACCCCTGTCCTAAGGGTCTCAATACTTTTTCTAAGTGTCCACTGACGAACACATGTGACGGACCGTCATACCCACGATGGTCCGTCCTGCACAACCGTCGTGACAATCAGAGACCCCTGTCCTAAGGGTCTCAACTCTTTTTCTAAGTGTCCACTGACGGACACATATGACGGACCGTCATACCCACGACGGTCCATCCTGCATAACCGTCGTATCGGTCTGAGACTTTCCCTCTGATACTTTATCTTGTCAAGTATTACATGACGGACTGCATGACGGTCCGTCATAAGCACGACGGGCCGTCACCAGGTCCATCGTGCCCTACTGCTACTTCAGAGCTGTTATCACTGGTTTGAGTTTCTGTGTATTATTGTCTCAATTTTTTATTTCTTTTTGTGTCATGTTTCATCCTTCAAGTACTAATGATGATTCGTTACAGGTACTACCTATCATGGCACCTAAACAAGATCGCGTTTACGCACGTGGGTGTTCTAAATCTGTCGCCCCATCTGCCCGATTGGTGATAGGCTCTGATGATGAGCATGATCCAGAATACGTGCCCCCAGGCACTGCTACTCCAGCACGAGCTCCACGTGTACCGCGATTTACGCCCAAGAAGGTGGCGCCCGGCGTAGTCACTGCCTCCCAGTCTGATGAGGAGCGGACACTGACCGGCACTCCTTCTGGGTCAGCTGCCCAAGACGAAGGAGCATCTGGCTCCTTAGGAGTTTCGTGGTCAGAAGAAGCCTCTGGTTCTGTAGAAGCCTCTGCCCCTGCCACAGCTACACAGTCTTCTTCAGATGATGAGGCTGACAGCACTGAGTCCACCCCTGGCTCACCAACAGGAGTCCATGCCCCGGTTGCCGATCAGCCCAACCGGTGGTGTGTTGACGGGCAATACAAAGTATACTTAGACGCCAAGGTTCTCAATGACAAAGGCGTCATGACACGGACTCTTACACTAGAGAGGCGGGTCCTCACGGGAAGTCTCCCCACCATGCCAGATATTCACACCCTCTTCACCAGACACCGGCTAGAGTGGATGGCTCATTCTTTGGGTCGCTACAGTGAGGAGCTAGTCCGTGAGTTCTATGCCTCTTATGTGGCTACTCTTCGCTCGCAGATCGATAGGCAGTCTGCCCCCGCCAAATAGGCCCCACTTGAGCACGTCCGAGTACGCAGCATCCAGGTTGACATCTCCCTACCAGCCATCCGCCGACATCTGTACGGCACGGATTTTGACTCCACCAGCATACCTCTCACCGCCGAGTTTGATTACCGGTGGCAAATTGTTAAAGAGGTCCGATTCTTACGCGAGCCTTCACTGAGAGAGACCACCAAGAGGTGGATGGAACTGCACCTATCTATTGATGTAGAGGCTACGGATTGGGTGATGGAGCCGAAGGGGGCCATCAGGAAGGCCAACTTGACCTTTACGGCCAAGTTTCTCTGGTTGATCGTCCGCCATTGTCTCTCCCCCACTGCTGCGGATAACATAGTCACCTGGGATCGTGCAGTGCTGATGGCTACAATGATGGCAGGGTTCGAGGTCGATTTCGCTTGGCTTCTCCAAGCGGTCATGCACGAGAGAGCCTTCAAGGTCACCACGACTTACCCTTTCCCTTGCATGATTTTCTCTTTGTGCAGATCAGCAGGTGTACCCATTTGGCACATTGACCAGCTCAAGACCCCGCCAGGAAATGTTGACATCGGCCTCATCAGGGATGAGGCCAATGAGTTAGCCCCACGCAGAGGGCCCCGTCCAGAGGTGGCCCCATTTGGTGAGAACCTGGCCGACACCGTAGAGCATGCTCATGATGCTTCCCGTGCTGCTTCTGCACACACTGACACTACTCCGGTCGAGTCTATCCCGGGTAGTAGCACTGCCCCGAGCTCGTCTCGCTCGGGTCCTTCTGCCACTCTGGTCCCACTTGCTCGGGTCCAGAAACTTGAGGCACAAATGGCTACTCTTCTGCATCATATCTAGCCGTGGATGCAGAAGACCATTGCTGAGGCAGAGGAGCGCATGGAGCGCAAGATGGTACAGCACACAGAGAGGCAGATCGCCGAGGTACACCAACGCTTAGACGCATTTGAATTACGAGTACTAGCCCGACCAGCCCCTCCGGTGGACATGTTGACCCTCCAGGCTGCGGTTGCGAGTCTGCGGGCGGATCTTGATATGATTTTAGAGGCGAGGGTGCCCGAGTCTGAGGCCCCTTCTGCGGAGCCTGCCGATGACACTGTGATGGCTGCCCTGTTTACCACTTCTGATGTTCCATCACCTCCCCCACGAGAGCATGTAAAGAAACGCAGGGGTCGAGAGGAGGATGAGGCTAGGGCGAGGAAGAAGGAGCGCCGTGAGATGGAATCTGCGAGGAAAGCCTCGATTACCGATGAGGAGGCCCATAGGTTGAGGGATGTAGAAGTAGCTGCCGGGGCATCTAGCTCCAAAAGTGTAGATTCTGTGGGAGGCACTACTGATGGTGCTGTGGATGCTGAGGACATTACTGAGGATGTCCAGACTACGCAGGGAGCGGGTTCCGGGGAACCGGACCCACCAGCTTGCTGATCACCGGCGCTTAGCGCCTCAGGTTTGCTTCACTTACCCTTTTATGTAGTTTAACTTTTCTATGCATTGGGGACAATTGCATATTTTTTTTTGTAGGGGGTGGGGTAAATTTAAAGTGAACGCTTGGGTGAATTCTGAGTAGCCCAAGTTCACGATCCTCTTTTGGGGTTTTCTTGCCTGTGTTCTTTTTCCCCAAAAGACTGATTACTTTTATTGTTGAACCGGCATGTCATATCTTATGTACACAGTATAAATCTGAAGCATGATGGCTAATATAAATGTGATATCTCGATAATCATTAGCATGACTAGGCATAGTAAGTGATAATTGTGTGGTTTGAAACATGAAACAAGGATACACTTCTGCATGATCCTGAATCTAAGATTTGAACTAGGTGTCTAATATTCTGGGAATGCAAGGAATGTCATGTGAGTGTGAGGTGAATTCGAATGACCACCGTTAATACTGAGCTAGAACTTGCCTGGTTAGTCCTACTAAAAAGTGAGTCAAAACAATCACTTAGGAAACGATCATAGGCCCTTGTTCGAAATAGTCAATCTTGAGCCTAAAAATAACAGAAAAACAAATAAAGTTAATCCATTTTTGATGCAAATGAATTGAGCCTAAACTAGATCTTTCTT
The DNA here is from genome assembly GCA_016801875.1 of Solanum sitiens. Lineage (NCBI taxonomy): Eukaryota > Viridiplantae > Streptophyta > Magnoliopsida > Solanales > Solanaceae > Solanum > Solanum sitiens. Next base: position 900,729 of record JABWTJ010000351.1, on the reverse strand, counting down.
TTTTACCCCAAATGATCTTCTCTGGGAACAATGTGTTGGCCCTGGTCCCTCCTTGGACATGTGCACCTCAGTTTATGCCAAAAGCATAAGTTGAGGGTGGCTAATGCAGAAAGCAACCTTATTTTTGCCCTGACCCAACCATGGGTATTGTGAACCTTGACTCATGGCAAAATCATGAGTTGAGGGTGGCTGCTATAAGGAAAACCACGGAATGTGGGGTTGAAAGAATGAAGAGAAAGAAAGAATAAAACAGAAGTGACTTAAAAAAAAAAATATATATATATATATATATAATAAAAAGCAAAATAAACACAAGAAAAGAGAAGAGTCACTTACACATAAGGATAAGAAAGGGAAAACAACAAAGTGAAAAGAAAATTGAGTAATAGGGCGAAATAAGAATGATTAAAAGGAGGTTTGCTTAGCTGATATGTCAAGGAGGGCAACAAGTCACTAAAGTATACCTAAATACACCCTACCTGACCCTGAGCCTATGTTACAATCTAAAAAAAAGTCCTATTGTGATCCTAAGTGCGTATGAGGAACTTGAAGTAGTGAAAATAAGGGCAAGCCTATGGCAATATGTATAAATGAGTGGTGAATTTTTTCTGAGAGTGAGTGTCGAAACGTGATCCTTATACTCAAACTAAAATCATTGTGTGAAAAATGAGGATGTTATTTGAAGTGAGGACAGGAGTTGTAATACCAGAAATATTAGCATCTCGGTGAGAAATTGAAGAGGATAGGCATCATTGCGTAGTAAATCTGGGTTATGGTTTGATTCTACACAAATCAATGCCTAGTAGTGAGACCATGCATGAACATAATGAGAATAATCGAGATTGATAGCCAAATGATTGCGGAAGTTAAAATATGGATACTTTTGTACAAAGATTTTGTAGTGTGTCATAGTGCGTCGCTTGAGGACAAACAACGAATTTAAGTTGAGGGTGTTGATGTACCGTGGTTTCACGGTATTTCTAATACTTTTTCCTCAAGTTTAGTGTGTGTCGAGAGCCTTTTTGTGTTGATTTTGATATAAGTTTCTCTTTGTTTGCAGAAAATCTGTCTAAGGAAGAACGCGGGAGTTTTTGAGAGAGAATTGCAGAAGAGACCACCTACGGAGCCTATGATAGTCCGTCGCGGCTGTGACGGTCCGTAGGTGGCATCGTAGTGAAGGAAGAAGTTGCTGAAGGAAATTTGGGGAAGTCTGACCAAGTGTGGGATTACGGAAGTTCGTGACGGACGGTCACAGTTACGACGGTCCGTCCTGCATGTTCGTCGTAATTATCAGAGAGTAATCCCAGTACCCAAAATTCCAAAGTTCAAGTGTTTTGGAACGAAGACCCTCGACGGGCCGTCATGCTTGCAACGGTCCGTCATACCTGTCCGTCGAGGGGAATGAAGAAAGCAACATGAGAAGATGTGAAATATGGGACGACGGAGGCTATGACGGTCCGTCGTGTCCATGACGGTCCGTCACGTGGTCCGTCGACCCAGACGCGTTTGGACAGATTTTTAGTAAATAGAATCCTTATTTGATTAGGTTTTTGTTTTTCTTATAAATAGTTGGAAAAACCTCATTTTTGGGGTTAGACTTTCTGGATAATTTTTAGTTTATAGTTCTTCGATTATATTATTAAACTCTCGATTTTGGGAATTAAGATATTTTCCGGGAATTGATTGTTGGGGATTTTGTTGATTAATCAAGTTAAATTCTGGGAAATTATTCGTTTTAATAAAAGTAAGTACATGAACTCTTCCATTAACGATATGAATTGTGTAATTACGAAATGGGTAACTAAACCTGATAGCTAGGGTTGTGGGAACCATGGGTGAATAACAAGGTAGTAATCTAACTTCAATAACAATTTCTAGAGTGGTGTCTTGCATGTATTGATAATTCTTTCGTTTAGAATTCTTTTTAACGGTGGCCAACGTTAGAACTCGCCTTAATGCTACTTGCCGGACCAAGGAGGTAGATAATAGGAAAAGAATTATCAACATAGATTTAGTGTATATTATCTAATAGACTAGTATTGGTTGGTATGAGTTAATAGCTTAGTCAAATACCGAATACGATGTTTAATATGAGGTAAAGATAAGGGTTAGTATAGCAACACACGTAGCCGGACCAAGGTGCGGAGTGAAATTCTCTAGATGCCGGAACAAGGATTTAGAGATACATAACTTATCAATTTACATGCAAGATATCAGGATAGAACTGTTAAAGTTAGATTTACCAAGTTAGGAACATGTGGGGAACACTAAAACCCTAGTTACTTTTACAATTTGATTAAACTTCGAAAGTTGAATTTGTTAGTTGTTCGATCTTATTTAGTTAATCATTTTCATTAATTTAGAATTAAAACCCCCCTTTTTTGTCTTTTAGTTTTTTTTGGAAAACAGTTGGCTAAATAATAGTAATAATACAATAAAGTTAAGTCTAAACTATTTTCCTTGTGGGATCGATCCCAACCTCATTAGTTGGGTTCTTTACTTGATACGACCGCTTTACTTCTTATTTGAGAAGTAAGTTTGAGCGTATCAGTGCCCCTTCTTGAACTTGGGCTTATCCCAAACTCCAAACGAATTCTTACCATAGTTCGAACCGGACTGCTCCGAGGGCCGCGACTTCTTGCTCTCTCAGCTTCTCTTTCTACGACGGCTTTCCTTAACTTATTGTACATGGACCATTAACCTACCAAGGCCCATGTTGTCATGCAACATCGCTTCCCGACATTCCTCTTCTAAATCCTCCGACACACCAGTCACAAACCTACTCATCTCATCCCTGTTATTGGCCACAAGAGAAGAAGCATACTTGGAAAGCTTAACATACTTCAAAGAGTATTCCCTAACCTACATACCTCCTTGTCGTAAGTTGATGAATTCCTCAACTTTAGACTCTCTCTGTTCTCTGGGATAGAACCTCTCCACGAATGCAGTTTTGAGAATGTCCTAAGTGATGGGGACTTCCCTAGGTGTTCGACCATCTCCCCACATCCTATGCCACACTTGAGACACATGTTTGAGTTGTTAAGCAGCCAACTCAGCCTTTTCTTCTTCAGTAACCCCCATGGCACATAAAATCTTATAAACCTCATCAACAAACTGTTGAGGATCCTCATTGCTCTTGGACCCATAGTAGACTGGAGGATCCATCCTAGTAAAATCCCTCAACCTACTAGCCATAGTGCTAACATGCGGATTTTCAGTGGGAGCAACTTCTCTAATAGCTTGAGCCGTGATGACCTGTGCTTGCGGTAATGACCCAAATTCTGGAATCCGAACTGCCACAGGCGTTGTTGACCTCTCAGAGGTCGCAGACAAGCCTCTTCTCGCATTCGTCACATTCATACGATTAATTTTAGCAGAAAATTTAAAACTTTTTATTTATATTTGAAGTATACATAGACTTCATATAAATGTGTATTTGTAAGGAAGTTCATTGCTCATACATCAACCATCTAGTTATAGAAACATACGACTTGAAAGAAATAGAATCTCATGTCATAAGTAATACTTGCCAAAACGGCACTATTACAAGCGTCTGAATAAAATAGGAAAGAAATACAAGTGGAACATACTTCTCTAGTTTAAACCTACTACTAAGAAAGAATGTAAAGGCAGGCATCCTCGAATGCATGAGGACCTACCAAGTCCGGATGAAGTCTCTGAGTCCGAACATCTACAATGATACCTTCAACGTCAACCTGAGCCTGCAACTAAAATAGTAATATTGTATGGAATTAGTACACACTTGTACTAAGTATAGGTATATGCAGCAACACATAACGGTAATGCATGAACAAGAATGGCTCTTCCTAATCAACATGCCTTTTCAGAAGGTCAAGTCTCTTGACTTGCCTAGTTCGTAATAGGAAGGCCATACCATGAATATGTCACACATCATATACATATAGGATCACATAATGTACATTTCATGTTTCATATATTATACATTTCATATCCACGAGATCTTGGAATCAGGGATGTAGCATTAAGACATATCAAGTGAGGGCCCAACCTTTGGGACCTCAACCCGAGGGCCTCCTTTAGCAAACACAGAGTCTGCTTCATTTGTTCATTCGTACTTCACATTAATCATTTCATTCATTCATAGGATGATGGAAACACCAGCTATATCTAGGATGAAGTTTAAGACTCTCATCGGGATCATGAAGTGCAATGACCAAGAATGACCTAATGTCATTACTTGAGTCCGGTTTCACCTCCTGATTGTCTTGCACAAACACCTTCGATATCATTCATTTCATTATCTTTCATACTTTGAGGAACTTCAACCTTAACCGACATATATCATGTGAACATCATGAAATCCGGTGTCTCCCCCACACCGAAATGAGGTGGAGTCACTGGCCAAAGTGAAACCAAAACATGCTAGCTTTAGGGGTTCGAAACAAGCTAGTTCCCTATGTTGGCAACATAGTTCAAAGACTAGGAGATTTAGGGAGACCCATACCCACCTTTGTGGATAGTCTTATCTCATGAGATATATGTGAACCTCCGCCCTTCCCGAAAGAAGGCATCACCACTCATAGTTAGCCTATCGGTTCTTAGTTTAAAGTTCCTATTTACATTCAACTCATACATCATCGAATCTTGCTTCTTAGAATGAGGTATTCATATCTCATTAGATGACATCTCTTCTTTACGTATTAAGTGTGAATTGTCCTTACACTTACATATAGAATGTGACTGAGACGTGTCTCTTAATATTCCACACTCTCTTATGTGAGTACTTTTAGTGACCTTTACTTAGGCGTGGTTGAGACTTATCTCACCATTCATCTTATCCTCTTATCATGTTATCACCATTTTCATTAGCTTCATGGTTTAACATAATTACTCACCTCATTACGTGAATGTTCCATTTCTTCATCTTGCCATTAGCTTACATCGTATGCCATGCACATGGCCTTTAGTGTACCTTACACTCGTGGTAGTACCCTTTTCGGTTTACTCATATTTGGCTAAGTGTTTCATGATCATATAAGTGTATATTGTGCAAGACTTATGCATATTCGACATTCGGACAAGTGGACCCGAGTTCGATCCCTACTGTCTGCATTTTGTTTTATTATTTGTAAGACTTATGTGCCACACAATTTCGGTCAAGTGGACCCATGTTCGAATCCCTTGGGCAGCATATAATTTTTTATTATATGTGAGACTTATGTATCTCACACCTGTGGTCTTGAAGCCGGGTTTGATTCCCCTCTCACACACTATTTCTTTTTCTTTTAATTCAAGGCCTCTTCTCTTAGTGTTAGGACCTAGAGGTCTCGGGTTCCACCCTCAATGGCTGCTGTAATATTTCGAAATCCCAAGGTTATGTGATAAGACTTAAATAGGCTCCTTAAGATCTAAACCAGTGTTCCTAGACAAATTAAGCATATATAGTAGTCTTTGAAGTGGTGTTAGAACCAAAATGTTCATAACGTCCGGTAAGTTGGTTCATAAGAGGGCTAGAGTGTCCTTTTTGTTTAACCAAGTTAAAGAGTCGTAATGTAGTAAAAGGTTGTAAAACAGGTGTATCATATAGTGTGGGATGGTTTCATGTTGTAAAAGACAGGGTACGACTCCCCGAGGACCAACCAAGGACCCTCGAGGAGGACCCTTGAAACAGTAGGCCATGACGTACCCCATGACGGGGCGTCACAGGCGCGATGGGGCGTTGAGGCTACCATCGTGCCAGCCTTAGTTTCTGGGAAAACGCCTCCGCCTGCACAGTTTCTGACCAATGTGACGGATGTGCAGGACGGAGGGGGAGGTTGTCCGTCACGCCCACGACGGCCCATCGTCGGGGAGCCGTCGGGGAGGGGCTGTGATATTTACAGAAGCTAGTTTTAAGTTTGATTAATTCATTAAAGTGTCTTAGGGGTAATTAGGGGTTTAAGGGGAGACTAATTAAGTGAATTAAGACCCCACTATAAATGCCTCAACCCTCATTAGTCTAATCATTCTCTCAAAACAAAATTCTCTTCCTTCTCTCTACTTTCTCTCTCTATTGGAAGACTCCATTGGAGAACAACTTGGGGAGATCATTGGGGGCTGATTTAGCACGAAATTCACCATCAAAACATCATCAAACCTTAAGGTATGGGATCTAATTCACCTTTGAGATTATTTCCTCAAAGGGTTCCTTCAAAGATTTTCCAAAAGTTGAATTTCTTATGTGTTTCATCCAATTTCGAATTTGATCCTATGAATTGAGTTAATTTTGTATTCTTTGGGTTAGAATGAATAGATTATCATGTATTGTAACTTCATTATGATGAATTGATGTAGTTTGATCTAGATTGTGGGTGATGACCCCAAACCCTTAACCCTAGGTATGAAATTGATATGAACTAGGTTGGGTTTGATGTAATTGATCTCATTATTAGTTAAATGGTCTTTAATGATTGTTATTGTATTGATGATGAATATATTGTAATGAATTGAAGTTCTTCATGCCTATGTTCTTGAGTATTGAATCTAGATTAAGAAGATACACTTGATATCATGTTACTAAGCTTTGGTGTAGTATTGCTTCATGGTATAGTGCTTTCTCCTAAATTAGTTCTTATGATTTATTATTGAATTACATTGATGTGATGAACTAAGATTGGGTTGATCTATGGGTTGATGGTAAGGCCCTTTATTGATGAACTATGAAGGAGTATTGGTAAGTCTTGATTATACTATTTTTTACTTCAAATTGTGATTAGTTGTCATCAAGTGATAATGTTGTGTTGAAGTATACCTTGTTTAAGGTAATAGTTTGATATGATGAATGAATTGAAATGTCTAGGTTGGTTGTGAGGTTGCCTAGGAGTACATGTTATAGGGAAGTTGTTATGTAAAGATGTGCCCTATTGTGATGACATGTATAAGGGCTAACTTCACCTATTTTGAGTTGTAATGAAAGGACTAATTCTCATACAATTCTTATTGATGCTATGATTAACAAATGTATATGGGGGCTAGGCCCTAAGATATTTATATACACATATACTTATGATTATGATAAGAGTTAAGGCTTTTAAAAAGGGACCTAGCTTAGCACCGAGTGAGCTTGTATGTGAGGGGTGACACTTTCTTACATAAGAAAGGTAAGGTTCATTACGGTCCTCACGGGGTGGATAGCCTCAAGACCCGAGTAGGGTGTAGAGTTGATATGTCCATGGTTCTTTTCCCCAAGCTCCATTAACTATGTTGCCACCATAGGATACTATCTAGTGGATCCACCTAGATAGCTACGTTCACGTTAGGTTCTACTTTGGCCGGTAGACCACCTTCCATCGGTGTAAGGTTTCAGGACACCGGATTCCACATTTGCTCATGTGGTCTATGTCGGTTAAGGCAAGGGTTCCTTAAATTAAAAATGAATGAATAAGATATAGACCAATCGAAATAACTTGAGAGGTTGGCTATAGCTTAGGTAGGGGTAGGGGACTCTACCTACGCCTTGCACTAGTTTGCCTTGATAGGAGCTTTGAGAGGTCAATATTATGAATGTAAAGCGATGGTATAACGTAAATGGCTTTGTATGTTGAATAACATGCTTATGAGTATAAGGATTGTTGTCTTTGCTCGAAGAAGAGTGTTTCATGACATGGAAGAGTATGTTGGGTAAGGCTAATTGCTAATTGTAGTCTTGGTAGGTTACTTGATTAAGTAGGAGACATGGTAATTTTACTTGATCATTGCACTTGTGACTTATCAAGGTTATCATTAGTATGCTTTGCTTTGTTATGTTTCACTTGTATATATGTTTTATCATGTTCTTCATAAATGTCCCTCTTTAAGTATATTTGATTGTAAATTGTATATGTGATTCAATACTTAGTACATGTGGAGTACTAACCCCATTTCTTCCCCTTTTTTCCAAACATTTTAGGTTCGGGTCGTTGACTTGCTTCTAATTGCCGGAAAGGAAGACTTTGATATCTTACCATCCAAGTGGTAGGTCCTCACTCTCCCGAGGATGTTGCTGACATATCATTTCTATGTTGTTTAGATATCCTAATTCTGTATTGACTCTATTATCCATTTGAGACGATGTAGTATATAGCCTATATGTGGATCCTTGTATTGATGTAGGGCTATGCCCAAGACTTATTGTATTCGATAGATGGTTATGAGATGAGACGGCTTTTATGACTCTTGTTTTCTGAATATATAAGTGTATGAAATAAAAGTAGAAGACTAAGTAATCTTCGTATATGAACAAGTCTATGTATACTTGATATAAATATAGTTATGTGTATATAGAGGTCTATGTAAACCTCCGAGTAGTTATAGATAAAAAGTTTTTAATTCTTTCTCATTTTTAGTCGATGAATGCTATGACGAAGCTAAGGGGCTTGTCTTAGTCCTCCAAGAGGACGACGACGCCGGTTACGTCTAGTGGGTAAACCCGGATGTGACAAACTTGGTATCAGAGCATGAGGTTGAATATCCTTGATGTTAACGTCTCTCTCAACCATGTTATTTAGGTTTGTATTCATAATTGTGAAGCGCGCCACACTTATGAATAGGAACTTATTTGATGCTTAGCAATCATTCTCATTATTGGAAATCCATATCGTGCCTCTAGAATATACGTCGTATATTCTTTTGCCTAAACCTTGTGTTTTGGTCATAGGAAATGAATACTAGAAGGAATGCGGCCAGAAGACTAGAGGAGGAGATTGCTGCTGCGGGAATTCCTCCCCGTGATGATCCAGTTCCTCCTCTTGAAGAGATTGCTGTTGATGATCAGGATCCTATTGACCCTCCACCTATGACAGAGGCTCAGATGAGGGCTATTATTGCTCAAATGGCGTAAGCCATGACTACTCAAGATCAAGCCGCAACGGTGCAAGCCCAAGCTATGACTGCCCAAGCCAATAGGGATATGGCACCTAGAGTTCATGAGCAAACTATGGCTTCCCAACTTAAGGACTTCACCCGAATGAATCCTCCTATCTTCTATGGGTCTAAGGTTGATGAAGACCCTCAAGAATTCATTGATGAGGTTTATAAGATTTTGTGTGCCATGGGGTTGTCTTCTAGTGAGAATGCCGAGTTGGCCTCATACCAACTCAAGGATGTGGCTCAGACATAGCTTGTGCAATGGAAGGACAACAGGCCACTCCAAAGTGGGCAGTGACTTGGGAGTTGTTCAAAAGGGCTTTCCTTGATCGGTTCTTCCCTAGGGAGATTAGAGAAACTAAGGTGGTGGAATTCATCAATCTCCACCAAGGAGTAATGAGTGTTCATGAGTAATCATTTAAGTTCATACAATTGGCCAAATATGCTCCTTCCTTGGTCTCCGACCCTAGAGACAAGATGAGTCGATTCGTGACAGGTGTATCGGATGACTTGCAAGAGGAGTGTCAATAGGCTATGCTACATGATAATATGAATATTGGTCGTTTCATGGTGCATGCAAAAAGGGTTGAGGAGGCTAGAGAAAAAATGAAGGATAAGGATTCAAGAAGGGCAAGGTATTCCGAGAGCGGAGCTACTAAAGAGAGGTTTGGAATTCAAGACAGGCCTAGATTCAAGAAGAGGTTCTCAAATCAGGTTCCATCCAAATTTCCCAAGGTTAGGGATGGGAAGGTCCCTAGGCCAAGAGCTCAAAAAGGAAATAGTGGGAATTTGTCTAATGAGAATCCAACTTGCAAGGAATGTGGGAAGAAACATTTAGGAGTTTGCCTCCTAGGTTCGGACAAGTGCTTTGGTTGTGGAAAGATTGGTCACAAGGTGCGGGATTGTCCAAACGCTAAAAGACAAGAGAGGGGTGGTCAGCCAAGTAGTTCAAATGATGTTCCAAAAAAGAACCGCTTTTATGCTCTTTGTTCGAAGGATGATCAAGAGGCCTCTCCTGATGTGGTGACCGGTATGTTACAAATCTTTGCTATTGATGGGTATGCATTACTTGATCCGGGTGCTACTTTGTCTTTTGTTACTCCCTTAGTAGCTAAGAAGTTTAGTACTTTACCCGATGTTTTGCATGAACCTATTTTGGTGTCTACTCCGGTGGGTGAGTCAGTGGTGGCAAAAAGAGTCCATCGAAATTGTCCTATTTCTATACCCCATAGAGTTTCTCATGTTGATCTAGTTGAACTAGACATGCTTGATTTTGATGTCATTTTAGGTATGGATTGGTTGCATGCTAGTTTCGCTTCAATCGATTGTAGAACTAGAGTTGTGAGGTTTAGTTTCCCAAATGAACCCATTTTTTAGTGGAAGGGTGGAAATTCTCTTCCTAGAGGTCGTTTCATATCAAGCCTAAAATCGTGTAAAATAATCTCAAAGGGGTGTCTTTACCATATTGTGAGAGTCCAAGAAGTGGATTCCGAAGTTCCTCCTAGTTAGTCGGTCCCGTGGTGAGTGAATTTACGGAGGTCTTTCCTGATGACCTTCCCGGCATTCCTCCCGAACGGGAAATCTATTTCGGTATTGATTTGCTACTGGAAACAAACCCTATCTCTATTTCTCCTTACAGAATGGCTCCGGCCGAGTTAAAGGAGTTGAATGCACAACTTAAAGATTTGCTAGACAAGGGCTTTATAAGACCTAGCATTTCTCCATGGGGTGCTCCAGTTTTGTTCGTGAAAAAGAAGGATGGATCCTTGAGAATGTGTATTGACTACCGTCAACTTAACAAGGTTACTATCAAGAACAAGTATCCTCTTTCTCGGATTGATGATTTATTTGATCAACTCCAAGGAGCGAGTTACTTCTCCAAAATTGACTTGAGGTCAGGGTATCACCAGCTTATGGTGAGAAATGAAGATATTCCAAAGACAGCCTTCCGGACTCAGTATGGGCATTATGAGTTCGTGGTTATGTCCTTTGGTCTCAGAAATTCTCCGGCGGCATTTATGGATCTAATGAATAGGCTGTTTCGAAGTTACCTTGATTCATTCGTTATTGTATTTATCGATGATATCTTGGTGTATTCGAAAAATGAGGTTGATCACATGGGTCATCTAAGGGTGGTATTGCAAGCCCTTAAAGAGCATAAATTGTTCGCCAAGTATAGCAACTGCGAGTTTTGGCTAAGGTCGGTGGCGTTTCTTGGGCACATCATCTCTAGTGAGGGAGTTGAGGTAGACCCAAGGAAAACTGATGCGGTAAGAAACTGGCCTACACCTTTGACCCCAACTGACATTAGGAGTTTCTTGGGTCTAGCAGGTTATTATCGAAGGTTCGTAGAAGGTTTTTCATCCATTGCATCTCCTTTGACTACATTGACTCAAAAAGGTAAAAAGTTTGAGTGGTCGGAGGCATGCGAGAAGAGTTTTCAATTATTAAAGGATAGGCTTACTTCCGCTCCGGTGTTAACTTTACCGGAAGATTCTAAAGGGTTCATTGTGTATTGTGATGCATCCCGCATAGGTTTGGGGTGTGTGCTTATGTAAAATGGGAAGGTGATTGCCTATACTTCACGGCAACTTAAGGTGCATGAGAGATTACCCTACTCATGACCTTGAGTTAGCGGCCGTGGTGTTTGCTTTGAAAATATGGAGACATTACTTGTATGGTGTTAATGTGGATGTTTTCACTGATCATAAGAGCCTTCAATATGTGTTTACCCAAAAAGAGTTGAATCTCCGACAAAGAAGGTGGTTAGAGTTGTTGAAAGATTAGGATATGAGTGTCTTATATCATCCAGGCAAGGCCAATGTGGTGGCGGATGCTCTAAGCGGTATGACTATGAGTAGTGTGTCTCATATAGATGAAGACAAGAAAGATCTAGTGAAAGATGTTCATCGTTTGACTAGATTGGGAGTACGATTGGTGAGTTCTCTAAATGGAGGTGCCACGGTTCATCATAGCTCCGAGTCATCATTGGTGGTTGAGGTGAAGTCCAAACAACACCTTGATCAACTATTGACGGAGTTAAAGGAATCGGTTCTTGGCAAGATGAACGAGTCTTTCTCCTTAGGGGGAGATAGTGTGTTGAGGTACCAAGGGAGGTTATGTGTTCCCGATGTTGATGGATTGAGGGATCGGATCCTTGAGGAAGCCCATGGATCCCACTATTCCATCCATCCCGGTTCTACAAAGATGTATCATGACCTTCGAGAAATATATTGGTGGGAAGGTTTGAAGAAGGATATAGCGGAATTTGTTGCTAAGTGTCCGAATTGTCAACAAGTGAAGGCGGAACATCAAAAGTCGGGTGGCTTACTACAAGAGATCCAAATTCCTACTTGGAAGTGGGAAGACATTAATATGGATTTCGTGGTAGGATTGCCTCGGACTCAAAATTCATTTGATTCTATATGGGTGATTGTTGATAGATTGACTAAGTCCGCTCATTTTATTCCCGTCAAATCCGCGTATTCGGCGGAAGATTATGCAAAGATTTTCATAGATGAGATTGTGTGTCGTCATGGTATTCCGTTATCCATCATTTTGGATCGGGGTGTACAATTCACATCTAGATTTTGGGAGTCGTTTCAAAAAGGTTTGGGTACTAAAGTAAAATTAAGTATTGCCTTCCATCCTCAAATGGATGGTCAAGCGGAACGCACAATTTAAACTCTTGAGGATACGCTTAGAGCTTGCATCATTGATCTTAAAGGGAGTTGGGATAAGCATTTGCCGTTGGTGGAGTTTTCGTATAATAATAGCTTCCATTCGTCCATCTCCATGGTTCCCTATGAAGCCTTGTATGGTAGGAGGTGTAGGTCTCCTATAGGATGGTTTGAAGTGGGAGAGTCATCGATCTTTGGTCCCGACTTGATATATAAGACATTGGAGAATGTACATATCATAAGAAATAGTTTGCAAATAGCCTATAGTCGACAAAAGTCCTATGCCGATAATAGAAGAAGGGATTTGGAGTTTGAAGAGGGCGATAAAGTGTACTTGAAAATTTCACCTATGAAAGGAGTGGTAAGATTTGGCAAGAAAGGGAAGTTGAGTCCTCGTTACATGGGTCCTTATGAGATTTTGGAAAGGGTTGGTAAGGTTGCCTACCGTCTAAAACTACCCAATGAGTTAGCTTTGGTTTATGCGGTTTTCCATGTCTCTATGTTGAAGAAGTGTGTCGGGGATCCCGAGTCAATTCTTCCTATTGAAGGTCTTGGAGTCAAGGATAACCTCTCTTATGCGGAGGTTCCGGTTCAAATCCTTGATAGGCAAGTGAAAAGGTTGAGGAACAAAGTGGTTTCCGTGAAAGTGTTATGGAAGAACCACCTAGTTGAGGGTGCAACATGGGAGGCAGAGGCCGACATGAAAACCCGTTATCCTCATCTTTTTGATGTTTAAGGTTAGTATCTCTCTCTAATTATATAACTACGTTAGATATTGTGAATCTTTGATGTTTTGGTGAAACTTTGCAAACCTCCTAGTTTGGGAGACTTCTAAAATGGAGTCACTTTAAGGTGACCTTAGATAAATTTGAGAGTTTGCTTGCTTCTTGCATATTTGAGTCAAGTTGTGTAATTGAGATATGGTTAATCCTTGTGGATATTGTATTGAGCATATTGATAAGATGAACTTTGTGCTAATTGACTTGTGTGATAAATGATTGAGCACATGTGTATGTGAAAAGGAGAAACCTCATGAGGAAATTTTGAGCTTATGTATGGTAAATTGATGTTTTGAAGTATTTTTATTGAAATAATATGATTCATGCTAATTGAATATTGTGAATTGGTTGAGCTGCTAGTCTTGAGTCTATTCTCTCTTTTAAAGAGTGTTTGGTGTCATTCGGGGACGAATGTTCCTATGGGGGGGATAATGTAACATTTCAAAATCCCAAGGTTATGTGATAAGACTTAAATAGGATCCTTAAGATCTAAAACAGTGTTCCTAGCCAAATTAAACATATATAGTAGTATTTGAAGTGGTGATAGAACCAAAACGTTCATAACGTCCGGTAAGTTGGTTCATAAGAGGGCTAGAGTGTCCTTTTTGTTTAACCAAGTTAAAGAGTCGGAATGTGGTAAAAGGTTGTAAAAATAGGTGTATCATATAGTGTGGGATGGTTTCATGTTGTAAAAAACAGGGTACGACTCCCCGAGGACCAACCAAGGACCCTCGAGGAGGACCCTTGAAACAGTAGGCCATGACGTACCCCATGACGGGGCGTCACAGGCGCGATGGGGCGTCGAGGCCACCGTCGTGCCAGCCTTAGTTTCTGGGAAAAATCCTCAACTTGCACAATCTCTGACCAACGTGACGGATGTGCAGGACGGAGGGGGAGGTTGTCCGTCACGCCCACGACGGCCCGTCGTCGGGGAGCCGTCGGGGAGGGGCTGTGATATTTACAGAAGCTAGTTTTAAGTTTGATTAATTCATTAAAGTGTCTTAGGGGTAATTAGGGATTTAAGGGGAGAATAATTAAGTGAATTAAGACCCCACTATAAATGCCTCAACCCTCATTAGTCTAATCATTCTCTCAAAACAAAACTCTCTTCCTTCTCTCTACTTTCTCTCTCTATTGGAAAACTCCATTGGAGAACAACTTGGGGAGATCATTGGGGCCTGATTTAGCACGAAATTCACCATCAAAACATCATCAAACCTTGAGGTATGGTATCTAATTCACCTTTGAGATTCTTTCCTCAAAGGGTTCCTTCAAAGATTTTCCAAAAGTTGAATTTCTTATGGGTTTCATCCAATTTCGAATTTGATCCTATGAATTGAGTTAATTTTGTTTTCTTTGGGTTAGAATGAATAGATTATCATGTATTGTAACTTCATTATGATGAATTGATGTAATTTGATCTAGATTTTGGGTGATGACCCCAAACCCTTAACCCTAGGTATGAAATTGATATGAACTAGGTTGGGTTTGATGTAATTGATCTCATTATTACTTAAATGGTCTTTAATGATTGTTATTGTATTGATTATGAATCTATTGTAATGAATTGAAGTTCTTAATGCCTATGCTCTTGAGTATTGAATCTAGATTAAGAAGATACATTTGATATCATGTTACTAAGCTTTGGTGTAGTATTGCTTCATGGTATAGTGCTTTCTCCTAAATTAGTTCTTATGATTTATTATTGATTACATTGATGTGATGAACCAAGATTGGGTTGATCTATGGGTTGATGGTAAGGCCCTTTATTGATGAACTATGAAGGAGTATTGGTAAGTCTTGATTATACTAATTCTTACTTCAAAATGTGATTAATTGTCATCAAGTGATAATGTTGTGTTGAAGTATACCTTGTTTAAGGTGATAGTTTGATATGATGAATGAATTGAAATGTCTAGGTTGGTTGTGAGGTTGCCTAGGAGTACATGTTATAGGGAAGTTGTTATGTAAAGATGTGCCCTATTGTGATGAGATGTATAAAGGCTAACTTCACTTATTTTGAGTTGTAATGAAAGGACTAATTCTCATACAATTCTTATTGATGCTATGATTAACGAATGTATATGGGGGCTAGGACCTAAGATATTTATATACACATATACTTATGATTATGATAAGAGCTAAGGCTTTTAAAAACGGACCTAGCTTAGCACCGAGTGAGCTTATATATGACGGGTGACACTTTCTTACATAAGAAAGGTAAGGTTCATTACGGTCCTCACGGGGTGGATAGCCTCATGACCCGAGTAGGGTGTAGAGTTGATATGTCCATGGTTCTTTTCCCCAAGCTCCATTAACTATGTTGCCACCATAGGATACTAGCTAGTGGATCCACCTAGATAGCTACGTTCACGTTAGGCTCTACTTTGGCCGGTAGACCACCTTCCATCGGTGTAAGGTTTCAGGATACCGGATTCCACATTTGCTCATGTGGTCTATGTCGGTTAAGGCAAGCGTTCCCTAAATTAAAAATGAACGAATAAGATATAGACCAATCGAAATAACTTGAGAGGTTGGCTATAGCTTAGGTAGGGGTAGGGGACTCTACCTACGCCTTGCACTAGTTTGCCTTGATAGGAGCTTTGAGAGGTCAATATTATGAATGTAAAGCGATGGTATAACGTAAATGGCTTTGTATGTTGAATAACATGCTTATGAGTATAAGTATTGTTGTCTTTGCTTGAAGAAGAGTGTTTCATGACATGGAAGAGTATGTTGGGTAAGGCTAATTGCTAATTGTAGTCTTGGTAGGTTACTTGATTAAGTAGGAGACATGGTAATTTTACTTGATCATTGCACTTGTGACTTATGAAGGTTATCATTAGTATGCTTTTTCTTTGTTATGTTTCACTTGTATATATGTTTTATCATGTTCTTCATAAATGTCCCTCTTTAAGTATATTTGATTGTAAATTGTATATGTGATTCCATACTTAGTACATGTGGAGTACTAACCCCATTTCTTCCCCTTTTTTCCAAATATTTTAGGTTCGGGTCGTTGACTTGCTTCTAATTGGCAGAAAGGAAGACTTTGATATCTTACCATCCAAGTGGTAGGTCCTCACTCTCCCGAGGATGTTGCTGACATATTATTTCTATGTTGTTTAGATATCCTAATTATGTATTGACTCTATTATTCGTTTGAGACGATGTAGTATATAGCCTATATGTGGCTCCTTGTATTGATGTAGGGCTATGCCCAAGACTTATTGTATTCGATAGATGGTTATGAGATGAGACGGCTTTTATGAATCTTGTTTTCTGAATATATAAGTGTATGAAATAAAAGTAGAAGACTAAGTAATCTTCGTATATGAACAAGTCTATGTATACTTGATATAAATATAGTTATGTGTATGTAGAGGTCTATGTAAACCTCCGAGTAGTTATAGATAAAAAGTTTTTAATTCTTTCTCATTTTTAGTCGATGAATGCTATGACGAAGCTAAGGGGCTTGTCTTAGTCCTCCAAGAGGACGACGACGCCGGTTACGTCTAGGGGGTAAACCCGGATGTGACAGCTGCATCTCTTTTTCTTCGTTTGTTTTTACAAGTGGTTAAATAGAGACTTAGTCAATTAGTATATGCCTTTAGTTCATTTTCTTGAGTTTAGCCTAGACGTTTAGCTTAGAGTTTTACATGAACTTTTAACCAATACTTTGTTCTAAAATAATGTCCATCTACCCGTAGCACTTCTTAAGTTCTAAGGCGTCATATTTTAACCCATCTTTGTAATCACAGTACACTCACGTATTCGTTTAACCTTTATTGTGCAACGATTTCCTTAATTTCTATAGTAAAGCATTCGGGTTCATTAAACCTTAGGTTAGTACTTAGTCCTTGTGAAAATTACATAAAAGATCCTATGTGTAATTGAGACCATGGCCAAGAGTCTTAGACTCCAAAGAATCGGCAGCCTACAATTTTGCTAAGGGACCAAAACTTCATTTTCTTATTCATGAACATCACGTTTTCTTATTGAATGTTAAACACACAAAATTATGTAACACATAATTCACATTTTCTTCAAGTAATCCGTAACGACATAATCACAGGAAAACAACATACTTGTGCACATATAATCTTCAACATTCGGACGTACATAACAACATCATAATCAGTCCGAGAACACACATTGCACACAATCACAATCATTCCTAAAATCATCTACCAAAAGTCATACCAACGCATGCATCAATCGTTCATAGGATCTAATGACAGGGGCATGCAATGGGAACAACCTTTGTTTTATGATTGGAATTGAACTGAGCCTTTGGGAACTCTTGGGAAAGTGACCTAGAGAGAATAAAACCTATACCTTTTCAATGTTCACAACCAGCCACTAACACTTCCTAACCCACGCACAAAACCTCTCTTCCGAGCCTTGGTTCTTGCTCACAAGTGAATTATTTTACGTGATTTGTTAAAGCACTTAGGCGAACAATTTCTTCTTTTTGTTTTTGATTGATGAAGCCGAGAACTCTTTGAACTAGTAGACTTATTTTACTTTTCTGTTTTTGAAGTGTAAGGTAAAGATGAAAAGCGTCTGAGGATATATAATGAATTAAGAGTGCACGTTGAGTACACTCCTTATGGAACTCGTGCACCTCCTTCTTGGGAATTTGTTGTTGATTTGTTCAACACAAATTAAACTATAAAATCAGATTATAATCTATATGTTAAGTTACTATAATGCCTCTCCTTAATTTGTCTAATTTAAAATCATTTAAATTGTCCCTTTTTGTGCCTCCAACTCGGTTTGAACCCGAGTGTGGACATCCGGTCAAACTCGGGTTTGACCACAAAGCTTTGACCCATTTTGACTAATTAAAAATGTTATTTAATTAATTAAATATCAGCCTAGTGTAGTTACTATACTACCCGTAGCCCTGAAATTACCTTTTTACCCCTAGAACCCTTAACACCTAGGACTAACCCTCTAAGTCAGGTTAACACTTACCCGGGTGAATCCTAGTGTTCAGGGACCTAACATGGCTGGAGCCAACCCTGCCTAGCTCAACCAACTCACCAAGTTGGTTGGCTTGGCTGGTGCATAGGTCCAGGGGTCCAGTTCCACGCGCATCAAGCCGTGTGAACCCAGGCTAACCTATGCGTTCTAGGTGCGTTTAGGTCCTACTTAGGATAGTCGGTTTCGGATTGTTACACTTGCACAGTGATGGCTTGGGCCATCTTAAGCAGTGCCTCCCTAACTTCCTCAACTGTCATCTCAACTAAGTTGGCGGGCACTTGTACTTCAGCGACTGGGGATTGAGGAGGAGCTTGATTGCCTCTAGCAGCTACTTCTTCGACCCTTCTGTTGGCGTTTCTTCTTGTCTTCATTGTCTACATGTATACACAAGAAGGAAGTTAGATACTAGAATGACACAAAATGTCAAAGCTCTAGAAAGCACGATAAAGAGTAGAAGAAGGGAAAATTCCTAACATCATAGAGTCTCTAAATCATGATTGTGGTGCACTTCACAACCATAAGTTAGAAACTACGCAACGTGGTTGTGTTTAGCCTTAGTTCCTAGGTAATTTAACCTCATGCTCTGATACCAAGTTTGTCACGACCCGGATTCTGGAATCCGTACCGCGACCGGCGTCGTTATACTCTCAGAGGTCACAGACAAGCCTCTTCTTACCTTTCATCACAATCATACAGTTAAATTTTTGGAAAATTTAAAAAAATTGATACTTAGAAAAGTAAACATAGACTTCATATAGTATTGCATAAGAGTGATATTCTAATAGCTCAAACTCAACAACCATCTATTAAAAATTAAATAAATGAAACGATGAATCATAATAATAATAATAGTTTGCCAATTGGCCTTATCGCTTTGAATAAATACTTGAAAGGAAACGCTAGGAAAAGTAGTCACTAGCTAAATCTAACGTACTAATCTAGAATAATGAAATGTAGAATCCTCGAACTCAAGAGTACCTACCAAAGTATGGAGATCGCTATTCTGAACTGCTTCGTCGAACTTCAAACTTCTTGAGAACATGCGCGTATAAAAGTAGTAAATAGATATGGGGTTAGTACACACTTGTACTAAGTATGGGTGTATTCACATAACACATAAGGTACTATTCATAAACAAGTAAAGATCTTCCTAAAATACATGTCAATCACGGTAACAACGTCACTTTTCTCTTAAATCGTTAATCTTCATTTATGATATAAATATGACACGTTCTCATGCAATTAATTCACACAACTTGTTTTCTATATGAACATAAGACCTTGGAATCATGAACATAATTTTAGAAAAACTTAAACAAATGTTTACTAATTTGATAATTAGGCGGAGAGTTGCCTTCTCCATACTTAGTTTATTTTTCAGACTTTTCTATCTTCTGTTGTGTAGTTCTATGATCTCCTTTGATCTTATGTTTCACTTACAAATGCAATGATTCATTGTAGTCCCATACCTACAATGAATCGAGTAATCAATTCACAAGACTAATGAAACGTTTGGCTACCCTACTTATGAGTTAGATTTTTCATTCTTCTTCTTATTGGGTATGATTATATTAAAAAGCCAATCTTATTGGCTATGCCCCTTTTTTGATTATTTACATAATATATAGTTCTTGGGACATAATCCATGCTCCATTATTGTAGTCCCATACCTACAATGAATCGAGTAAGCAATTCACAAGACTAATGAAACGTTTGGCTACCCTACTTATGAGTTAGATTTTTCATTCTTCTTCTGATTGGGTATGATTATATTAATAACCCAACCTTATTCGCTATACCCCTTATTTGATTATTTACATATTATATAGTTATTGGGACATAATTCATGCTCCATTATTGGCTACCCCCAACTTGTTATGTCTATCAAACACTAGTGATTAATGTTCATTAAGCTCTTACTTTACTTAGTTCCCTATGAACTTATGATTCTACTTCTTTGCTCGATTGTTCACTATGAACATACTACTTTATTCTTTCTCTTAAAGAATTCTCTTAGAATTAATGGAAGTAGATCATGCGAGCTACATGAAATCCAATGTCTCCCCCACACCGAAAAGGGGTGGCTCACCGATTAAAGTGAACCAAGCTCTGTGTCTTCCCCACATTGAAAAGGGGGTTTCACCGGCTAAGGTGAACCGTGTCGATGTATTCCCTACACCGTAAGGGGGGTTCACGACTTTTGTAAACAGGATGCTTGTACTGAGCTATAATCGACATATATCATGTGAGCTAAACATGAAATCCGGTGTCTCCCCCACACCGAAAAGAGGTGGATTCACTGGCCAAGGTGAACCCTAACTTGATAGCGTTCTTTAGTGAGTGGCATCCACTAGCTAGGTGCCTCTATGTTGGCAACATAGTTCTAAGACTAGGAGACGTACGGAGACCCTGGTCCAAGGGGTGGTGATCTCATCTCATGAGACTTACATGTGCTGGCACAAGATATTGCTAGTCTATCGGTGCTAAGCTCAGATTTTATCTTTTTAACTGTTAGAGTTTACTCACATATTATGGAAGCTTGCTTCTAGTTATGAGGTTTACTTACTGTATGGATGACTAGTCATCCCTATCTTTACTTAATGAATATCATCTTACGACTTTACTTTATCATCATGGTGCGAGTGAGACTTGTCTCACGGAGTCTAGCACCCTCTTATGGGAGTAATTTTGACGTAACGATTAAGTGCTCTTGAGACTCGTCTCACTACTTTCTAATACTCTATATTAGGTAAATTTCATAACTTAACTCTTAGTTATATCTTTACTCACCTTAACTTGTTCACGTCACTTACTAACCTTATATCATTCTTTATGATGGTTATTGAATTCTTTGTAAGATGCTATGGCGTTCAAAAGTTGTGTGGGTAGGGTATGTTGGGACTTGTCCTATTTATTGTAATACCTATGTTATGAGCTTATTGAATTGAAATTGGGATCACTTTGCATCTTTTGGATTCGTTAATACTAGCCAATTTGTTGGCACAAAATAAAACTATGATATTATCACAAGCCAATTCAATTATCCTTGAATACAATATAGTAATCTAACATGTTAAACAAGTCAACTTTTAACCATTAATTAACATATCAACAATTCAATGAATACTCACAACAATTCATATTCTCGACAACAAAAGTAGGCATTATAACATTCAACGTTATGTAAATAAGACCCTAAGTATGCAGAACTAACATGTATATTTCACTTGACATATAAATCACTCAAACATACATATAAGATCAGTTAACACCACATACAATCAATAATGCATCGAGAATCATACTATTATACTACAAGAATCGGAAATCTAGAGAACTAGGGAGATGAACATGTGATTTGATGGGAACAACCCTAGTTTCGATATTCTTGAAGTAAAAACGTTTGAAAAGCCTCTTGGAGAAAGAATTCCAGGAGTGAAAACCCATACCTTGCTGTAGAATTAAATCTACGAAGATCACTACGAATTTTGCACGAAAGAACCTTGAAGAACTCTTGCTAACGTTCCAGGGTTTCGGTCACGGTCTTCACTTATTCTTACCTCGGGCGTTAATGGTGATCAATTTAGGTCTAAATCTTTTAAGAACTGATTGTTCACTAAATCAACTTAGATTATATACTTAACTAAAATAGGTTAAGTAGCTAATTACCAAAATGCCCTTCCTAGATTGACTAGACTTAGGGAACTTCTTTGACTTAACGGATTTTGGGTCTTTCCTTGGGATTTCGGTTTTGTCTAATTATTTTAATTAATTAAGTTGCTAAATTAATTAATTAAATAGTCTAGCATAATTACTAAAACACCCCTAAGTTATTAGGACCATAGTCAACCCTTTGGACCATCCTAGGTTAGGTACTAGGTTGTCCCTACGTTAGTTAAGTTAGTTAGGTGTCACCCAATAAGGTCCTAGGTTGTCGGGTCCCTAGGTTGGTTGTTCCTGGTTGGTCTTAAGTTGGTTAGTTAGTTATGTTAGTTGTTTAGGGTCTAGGTTAGGTTTGGGGGTCTGCTCCCACACAGTTGGACCCGCATGTGTGGTGGTCCCCCCAACCGCCCTAATCGAATCGTTTAGGGTTGTCCCCCTCGTCTGGTTTGCCCATGTCCTTCTTGCATTTTCCTACTAACTATTTGGAAAGGTTCATTTGGAATATTTACTTATTGTCCCAAGGATCCTCACTATGTCCATGGGCACTACTTACTCTACATGATCATTTTAAATGGTTATGTGTTATGGTACTAGGCTTGACACTTGAATGCCTAGTACTTAATATTTATTATGTGATGAATACTATATTTATTCTTAGGGTCTTCTTTGCATGTACAATTTCTAAACAAGCTTGGAATATATTTTGCTTATTTGGGTATTATATAGAAATGGGCTAACACCCCTTAGCCAATTTTCTATACTATGCCCAATATTTTTCAATATTGGGCATCGGGATGCCTATGTACCCCCAATACGCATTCTTAAAAACCTATAGGGCTCTTTACAAGACATGTAATTTTCCGGAATGTTACAGTCTAATTTTGAGGTAATGGAGGATATCCATAGCTTTACTCAAGTGCTAGCAACTTATGTTGCTAGGGTTACTAGGGTACAAGTGGACCCCAATGCTATAATTACCGCTTCTAGGATTAGGGATTTCACAAGGATGAATCCCCCTACTTTCTTTGGCTCCAAAGAGGAGGAACACCCGCAAGGATCCATTGATCAAGTGTTCAAGGTGGTAGATGTCATGGATGTGTCTTCTGAAGAAAAGGTGGTACTAGCCACCTACCAACTCAAAGATGTGGTTCAGGTTTGGTATGAACAATGGAAAGAGGGGAGGACCGTTAGAGAAGGTCCGGTTAATTGGGCATCATTCAAGACGACCTTCCTTGATAGGTTCTTTCCCTTTGAATTAAGAGAGAGGAAAATGTAACAATTTATCAATCTTCGTTAAGGGGGTTTGAGTAAGAACAAGTATAGCTTCTAGTTCACTCAAATATTAAAACATCCTCCCTACTATGGTGGCGGATTCTAGGGCTAAGATGAACAAATTTGTTATTGAGATATCGATCTTATTGTTTATGAATGTAGGTAAGATATGTTGATTCTTAGAATGGACATATCTCGTCTCATGGTTAATGCCAAACAAATTGAGGAGCAAAAGCTTAAGCAAGTTGGTAGAGAGCTGAAAAGGACAAGGGCCGAAGATGGAAATTCTTCCAAGACTATATTTGAGGTTCAAGACAAGCCAAGGCTCAAGAAGAGGTTTTCCAACCAAGGTCATCCTAATACTCCAAGGGTCAACAAGGGTAAAGTTTCTACCCCCAAGCCTCAAGAAGTAAAAAGTGGTGGTTCTTATATTGAGAAGCCTCTTTGTGCAACGTGAGGTAAAAAACATGAAGGGAAGTGCCTAGTTGGCACTAGTAATTGCTATGCTTTTTGTAAGAGTGGCCACATGAAAAGGGACTTCCCTATGATGAAGGATCAAGGAAAGGAAAATTCTAAAGCACAAGCAAGTTCTCCAAATCCCGATGCTCCTAAGAAGAATCACTTCTATGCTCTCCAATCCTGAGGTGATCAAGAGAGCTGTCCGAATGTTGTTACCAGTATGTTGCAAGTATTTTAAAATTAATGTATATGCATTGTTGGATCCCAGTGCCAACTTGTCTTTTGTAACTTCTTTAGTGTCTATGAAATTTGATAATTTTCCCAATGTCTTAGATGAACCCATTTTGATTTCTACCCCGGTGGGTGATTCTGTGGTTGCCAAAAGAGTCTATAAGGGTTGTCCCATTTCTTTGCCCAATAGAGTTACGTTGGTTGATTTGGAAGAACATGATATGTTGGACTTCGATGACATATTAGGGATGGATTTGTTACATGCTTGTTTCGCCGCAATGGATTGTAGGAAAAGGGTAGTTAAACTCCAATTTCGTAATGAACCCATTTTTGAATAGAAAGGATGCAACTCAATCCCTAGGGGTAAGAATATTTCATGTCTAAAAGCTTGTAAGTTGATTGTGAAGGGTTTTCTCCATAATATAATGAGAGTCAGGGATCTTGAATCTGAGATCCCTCCTTTAGATTTGGTCCCCGTAGTGAAGTACATTCAGAAAGTCTTTCCCAATGACTTGGCCAGAATTCCTCCCGAATAGGAAATAAACTTCGGCATAGATTTATTGCTGGATATTGTAACACTACGGAAGTTCCATGCCTTAGACTAGAGCTTCGCCTATTTAAATAATGGTTAAAATGATGCTTACAGACCTATGTTAATGTAATGAACTCAATTAGGAAAGGTTAGAGCTAAAATGACAAAGAAAGACCTTGAATTACGAAAATAAGCTAAATTGAACTGGTAGACGTCTCTATATTTGGTGAATGGTTTAAGATTGTCAAATGAAGTCTAAAACTTGTAAAAAGACTTTAAATAGTAAAATATAGTATAAAGGGTCCAAAAGTCTAGTGACGACTCCCCAAGGACCACCCTAAGGGTCCTTGAGGAGGACACTAACATTGGCGAGCAAGCTGCCAAAGCAGCCTGCGGCAGCCAATATATAGATCCCATTGCGCGGTCGCAACCAGCACTGGCTAGGCAAATTTTGCGTCACGATGCAGGGCTGTCACGAGTCTCACTACCTCAATCTATATTTAAGAAAAAAGAATTGAAATTTCCCCTGCGACGCACAACCACTCTCCAGATTTGTCCGCGTCATTTTAAAGTCAATTTAACTTCACAAAAAGACCCAATTAAGTGAGAGGTCTTTCGGGTAAATAAGGAGACAATTTTATATCGGTTTTAGGTCAGTATTAATCCATTTTCACGCACTCCAAATTAGATTCACCAAATCACTCTCATCTCTCTCTAAACTCTCTCTATACTCAACCACCATTGAAGAGCATTGGAAGCTTGGAGAAGAAGGTCAAGTTCTCAACTTTTCTTCTCACAATTTGTGGATTGAATTGTCATTAAGGTATGGGTTCTTCACTCTTGGGATTCCTTTCTCCAAGAGTTCCTTTCAAAGTGATTTCTAAACAACTCAAATTAATAGGGGTTTTCTCTACAAATGGGTTTTCTTCCAAACTCGAAATTGATGACTAATTATGACGAATTATGATTCTCTATGGCTAATTAAGTATGTATTGTTGAGTAATTGATATAGAATTGTTGGATTTCGTTCGAGGCATGTTCTTCCCTAAATAATGAATTTGATTATGTTATATCATTCACTTAATGTCATGAAATGTTGTGATTGGAACTATTACTTGAATGAACTCATAAATGAACCCATTTTGCCTTAACCCTATCTATAATTGGTCTTGTATATGACTAGAGATTTTGGGATTGGGTATGTTATTGTGTATCTCACTATATTATTGGATAATTATGGTGAATTGAGAGTAAGTTCTTGATGAAGATTCTTGGAAAAAATAGGAAAGTCTTCTAAAGTCATGATTACTCTATTATGTTGATGTTGGCCCATAATTGATGTTGTTATGCAATTGAAGTATGTATGATGTTGCTATGAATTTATGATGGGCTATGAATATGTTAAATGGAAGATCATGGTAAGGGTATGATAATGCAAGGTTGATGATGTTTCTCTTGTATGCCTTACACAATATGACTATGATATGTTAATCTCACTAATGAAGGGTTGTGATGAAAGGAAATTCTTATCCTAAACCTAATGAGATAATTATCGTGCTTATATAAGGAGTTAGTCTCTTATGGCCTATGATAAGATTGAGGATTAATTATAACTTAAAGGCAACTCAAAAAGGGACTTTAGCTTAGCACCGAGTGAACTAGATATGAGAGGTGTCCCTTCCCAAGTTGGAATGAGGTTCACAATGACTCTCATGAGATAGAGGCTGCCATGCAATATGGAATTATGAGTCTCTAATATATCTTCTAGTTCCTTAACTATGTTGCCTCCATAAAATGAAAGACTAAAGTAAATGCACATTGACTAGGGTGACTTGAGGAGTCTACTTAGTATAGATAGTGGTATGTATGGTACTCTACCAAGACATTGCACAAGTCGACTCTAAGGGAAGTCCTAGGAGATTGTTCTTATGTACTATGAATATGAAATGTATAATGCTTATGATATAGGATGTTGCTTTTATAAAATGTTGGTAATGTTGATGAACATGTGTTGTTCTATATTGCTATATGTCGTGATGACTACTTATGATATAAGTTATATGAAGCAAAGCATGACTTATGGTCTCCTATCTTGTTTACTTGATTATCTGGGGTTATGGGGCTTCACATGAGCATTGCACTAGTAGGCTTGGGATTGGATTATTGGTAAGTGTTTTGTATGTTATGCTTATATGAACTATTGAACATGAGTTGTTAATATGACTTTATGATGATGTTGTCTTTGTTTATAATCATGTTTTATGTTTTTGTGATCCTTATCTTGTATATGTTCTATTTTTTGTGCATTAAAGGCTTTCAAATAACTTAGCATGCTTTCTAAAGAAATGGTCCTTTTCATGCATGTCTTTAAATGTTTTATGTGCATATACCCATACTTAGTAAAAGTGGCGTACTAACCAATATCCTTTATATATCTACAAAATGTAGGGTATGGCCATTGAAGATTAAGAAGGCCAATTGGAGAAGCTTGGAACTCTTTCTCCAAGGGTTGGTAGGTCCTCATATTCGGGGATACTATATTTTCATTACTCAAGCCACGAAGATTGTAGTAGTCTAAGAGATAAACTTTTAATCCTCTTATCATTGAATTCTATTGTAGTAAGGCCTATATGTCATATTGATATGTCATATTGATATTGTATTGGCTAAGTCCAAGATTCATACTCTTTAGATGGTTTTATGTGAGATAGTTTTAATAGACTGTCGTATGTATGTTGATCATGTTGCTAAAAGAGAAGCCTAAGTAAGCTTCTATGTGACAGGTCTATGCATACCTCAATATATGAGAAGCGATAAGTTTAATTATACTTCACTTAGTATATGCAAATATTTTTAATTTTTCCACATTTTTAACATATGATATGTTATGATGAATGCTAAGGGCTTGTCTAAGTCCTCTTCGAGGATGACAACGCCGGTTATATCTTGGGGGTGCTCTCTAAATGTGAAAGATACACAACCTATATCAATCCCTTCTTATCGTATTTTCCTTGTCCGTGTTGAAAGAATTAAAGGCTCAACTCAAGGATTTGCTAGAGAAGGGTTAATTCAATAAAGCATATTTTCATGGGGTGCTCTGATATTGTTTGTGAAGAAGAAGGATGGGTCTTTAAGAATGTGTATTAACTACCGCCAATTGAACAAGGTCACTATAAAGAATAAGTATCAACTCCCTAGGATTTATGATTTGTTTGACCAACTCCAAGGAGCGAGTTACTTTTCAAAGATTGACTTGAGGTTGAGTTATCACCAACTTAGAGTGAGAGGTGTCGACGTTCCAAAAATAACATTTCGAACAAGATATAGTCATTTTGAAATTCTTAGTCATGTCTTTTGGTCTAAAAAATGCCCTGGCAGCTTTCATGGACCTCATGAATTGAGTTTTTAGAAGTTATCTTGATTTTTTTGTGATTGTCTTCATTGACGACATTTTGATATACTCTAACAGTGAGAATGATCATATGTACCATTTGAGGATAGTTTTGCAAGTCCTCAAGGATAACAAATTTTTTGCTTAATGTAAAAAATGTGAATTTTGGTTGATATAGGATGATTTTCTTGGTCACATTGGCTGTAGTGAAGGGGTAGAGGTCAATCTGAGAGAGACGGATGTGGTCAAAAGTTGGCCTAGACCTTTGAGAAATACCGACATCTGAAGCTTTTTGGGTTTTGCCGGGTACTATAGGAGGTTTGTTGAAGTAGTTTCATCTATAGCATCTCCATTAACGGCCTTGACCGAAAAGAAGTCCAAGTTCAAATGGTTAGAATCATCTCAAAAGAGCTTCCAATTATTGAAACAAACTCACCTTCGCTCTGGTGTTGACCTTGCCGGAGGGTACTGAAGAGTTTGTGGTATATTGTGACGCTTCAAGAGTGGGTTTGGGTTGTGCTCTAATGCAACATGGCAAGGTGATAGCATACTCCTCTAGGAAACTCAAGGTACATAAGAAGAACTACCGAACTCATGACCTTGAACTAGCGGCCATAGTGTTTGATTTGAAAATTTGGAGACATTATCTCTATGTGGTACATGTTGATGTGTTCACTGATCACAAGAGTCTCCAATATGTGTTCACTCAAAAAGACTTGAATATACGCCAAAGAAGGTGGTTAGAGCTCTTAAAGGATTATAATATCAGTGTACTTTACCACCCAGAGAAAGCGAATGTGGTTGCAGATGCTTTTATTTGAGTGTCTATGGGTAGTGTAACTCATATGGTCGATGATAAGAAGCAGTTAGCAAAAGGGGTACATAGGTTGGCCCGGTTGGGTGTTCGACTAGAAGAATTTTCAAAGGGTGGGCTCATGGTTCGTCATAACTCCAAGTCATCTTTAGTGGTTGAGGTGAAATCTAAGCAACATCTTGATCCTCTGTTAATGGAGTTGAAGGAATCGATTCTTAACAAATCTAATGATTCATTCTCCCAAAGGGAGGATAGGGTACTTAGGTACCAAGATAGATCATGTGTGCCTGATGTAGAAGGCTTAAGGTAGCAAATTATGGAAGAGGCTCATGGTTCACGATATTCCGTTCATCCGGGTGCCACCAAAATGTATCATGATCTATGTGACATTTATTGGTGGAACGGGATGAAAAGGGATACAACGAACTTTGTGGCTAGGTGCTCAAATTCTCAACAAGTCAAAGCCGAGCATCAAGGGCCATGAGGTCTAACTCCAGATATTAATGTCCCAACTTGGAAGTAGGAACATGTCAACATGGACTTAGGCAACATGACTCCATTTGGGTCATTGTGGATAGGTTGACTAATTCAGCCCATTTCCTTCCCATCAAATTTCTTATTCGGTGGAAGATTATGCTAAATTATACAATAAGGAGATCGTAAAGTTACATGGGGCCCCTTTGTCAATCATTTCGGAAAGAGGTGGCCAATTTATATACCACTTTTTGAGGTCCTTCAAAAGTGGGCTTGGTACTCAAATGAAACTTAGTACCGCTTTTCACCTTTTCACCCTCAAACGGATAGTCAAGCGGAGCGCACCATCCAAACCCTAGAAGATATGTTGAGAGCGTGTATCATAAACTTAAGAGGTAATTGGCATTACCACCTACCTTTGATAGAATTTTCCTACAACAATTGCTAGTAGATTTTCTTAAGTCTTGTGAAGGTTTGGGAGTGTCGTATGGAGGGTAAAACTTGTAAAAATAATTTAAATGTGTAAAATAAATTTTGTGGGGTCAAAAAGTCCAGGTGAGACCCTCGAAGGACCAACCTAGAGGTCCTTGAAGAGGACCCAAACATGGGTCATCAAGCTGCCCAAGGTAACCAACTTTTGTTCATGGCTGAAACATGTCCGTGTCGCGGACTAGGATCACCATGGGCCAAAACATTGGTCTGGGTCGCGGACGTGTCACAGACTCTTTGTCTCAAATTTAATTTCGGAGATCTTGTGGAAACAGCTCCGCAACGCGGACTTGTTCCGCGACGAAAACTCCAAAAATTAAAAACAAGTTTGACTTCATTAAAAGGTATAACTAAGTGAGGTTTTTTTTGGGTATTTTAAGGGATGGGTATATATTGATTTTAAGTCAGTTTTACCTCAGTTTTACCTATCCAAATCAAATCCCCAAAGTGAAACCCAAATTGCTCTCACCTTTCTAGTTTCTCTCTCTGCTCAAACTTCCATTGAAGAACTTTGGAGCTTCAAGAAGAAGAACAATTCTCCAAGGATTCAATTTAAATTCGTGGATAAATCATCTTTAAGGTATGGATTCTTTCACTCTTAGAATTCCTTTACCCGAGAGGTCCATCCAAATAGGTTTTAAAAATCCCCCAAAACTATCATTTTTTTCTTCACATGGGTCTTCTTTGAAAAAACAAAAGTATAAATCAATTGTGATGAATAATGATCAATTAATGTTTTTTGAGTATATATGGATTTTTAATTGTTGTATTCACTTGAGATTTTGTTGGACCCATGTCCTACCCAAATTTCCTAAAACCTTGGATTAAATATGGTGAATCTTTGAAGGTGATGAACATGTCAATTGTTTACATTGATTTTAGTTACGATATTACTTCAGGAATTACCTTCTTTTTAACTATTGTTTATGCATCTTGGGTGATTAAAGTATGAAGTACAACGAAGGGCAACAATGTATGATTGTTGGTTCTTCATTGAACTCAATTATGAAAGGTCAATCACTTAGATAGTAATGATGCTATAACTAGTGTGTTGTCGTGATGTTGATGACAAGGTCCCCTCATCCTTAACCCTATACACTTGAATTAGCTATAAATCATGTGTGTATGATATGATATGGTTTTTATATTATTGAAAGGCAGTCCTCATGATTATAATGAATTGCAAAAGTGAAAGGTTTACTCACTTTCTAGTGTTCCTAAAGTGAAAGGATTGTTCTCACTTATGAACATTAATGAGTTGTTATGATAAGACGCTAACATAAAGCGGTCTAGTAAAGTCTAATGGGATATTATGTGATGAATAAATATGATTACTACGGGGAACTTAGCACCGAAAGGGCATGTAAGTGAGGTGGAGGTCTCTCGTTTAGTAAGTCCGACTTCCCACATAGGTTTCCTCACATTTAGCAAGTCCGGATTTGTAAGACCCCCAAAATGAGTTAGGTTTCTAGAGCCTAACATGTTTGTAATAAGGGTATAAGGTCCTAAAATTGCTTATAATATGGTATAAAGGTAGTGTGTAAAGTTTGAGGTGATTTGGAAGTCAAACGTCAAGGAACGACCAAGACGTTCGACGATTAGTCATGTATGTGCCTCATATGTCTATACGTGCTTATAATTGTATGTAATGAACATATTAAGTCTTAAAATGAGTTATAATGATGTTTTAGGCAGTTTATGGAGTTTCGTAATGTTTGAAGGTCAAACGTCCAAGAAAGTCTAAGACATTCGAAAGATAGCCTTGAGACATGCATGTGTATGTCTTGATGGGGCCTAGTGTGTTTGGACATGTTACGTGTATTTGTTTTTGGTGAAACTGATGTGGGAGGTCTACAACTTGTTAAGGTTTGTATTTACGTTGGAAACGTTAGGGTATGACTTCCAAAGGGCCCCGCAAAAGTGCCTACAAGAAGGACCCAAAAGAAGTCAAGACACTGCCTTGGCAGTGTCAATCGACGAGCTCAATGCACAATCCCTTGGTTGAATGATGCCCCGTATATGGGGAGGATTCGATGGTCACTTATCCTAGGAAAGGCTTGGACACTTGACAGCCTCATACCTAATCGACGGAGGGCACAGAACGGCCCGTCGATGGACCAACCATAAGTCGATTGGGTCCGTCGATGGTGGCCTGCAACTGCTTCCTTGCGCACTGTTTTATTAAGGGATTAATAGAAAATTCACCCCACGGCCTAAACTGACCCTAATTGATTTATTTATTGATATTTTGGTGTATTTAAGGGATCAAACACGTGAACAACCCATTCCCAATCCCTCCTACACGAAATAAACCTTCCCTCCAAAACCAATTCTCTCTAGAAACCTCCATTGTTGTTGAAGCTCAAGAACAGCTTGTAGATTGGATTCTCATGGGTTCTTCACCAAATTTTAGAGGTTTTCAACTAGTGAAAGGTATGTTAATCCTTCATATCCAATTAACCTTTTACTTGGAGAGTTAATCTCAAAGTTATCGAAGAAGGTTTCATGATCAAATCTCTTCTTCTTCAATCTAGCCATGGATTCTTTCTAAAAACGTTTTAAATGGTTAAATCATGATGAATTGATGTTAATGTATTAATTTGAACATGATTTTAATCCAATTGCATGATGAACCCATGTTCCTTCCCTAAATCGATTTAGTCCTTGCATGGGCTTTGTGACCATGGGTTGTTAATGGTTAAATTATGATTCTCTTACATTGAATTGCCTATATCTATTGTAATTTACGTGAATTTATTATGAATTGATTATGAAGATCCATGTGTATCAATATACAAAGATTTGAACATGACTAACATATGCCTTATTGTGATCACTGTAATATGAGCCTTTTAACATATAAAATTGGAAATCGATTATGATATGGTTCATGTAGCTACTTCCTAAGGTTAATAATTTGGTTGAATTGTGAATATAAAAATGGTATGATCAAAGTAAAGAAGGCTTGGTATTACTTGATCTATGTGCTCCTAAGCTATTAAGTAGTAACTTGTGATCACTGTAACATTGGTCCTTAATTGTATAAAAGTGGATTTCGAGTATGTTAATATGCTTAGTTCTACTGTCTAGAATGTGTATTGATGATGAATTATGTGATATGGATCAATGCATGATAGTTTGAATAGAATTAACGAAAGCAACTTCCTCTTCCATGAATTCCTAATATGAAGCATGTTCACAGTGATCTCGAGTTTATTAGCTATTGTAGTAGGATCTTATCTAGGCTGTGATTTCTTTAGTTAATGCCTTAAAGGAATATTAATGATACAAGATGATTGATGAACTAAACTAGGGAAGTTACTTGATGATATATAACTCTCTACTTTCTACCATATATGTGATATAGTGTCTTAGATGGTAGAATGATTTTGTAGCAACTTGTACATGGTTTCTTCATGAATAAATATATGTTTAGCTACTGCCCTATATATGAATTATTGATGAACAAGGTGTATTGATAAATGATTATCACAGGGTGAGAAATTGGTAAGAATGATTATCTCCTCTACTTTTCTTATAGCAATGTTGATAAAGTCTTGTATGGCATTGTGTGCTATGGTCCACTTATGGTGGAGGTGTTTATTTATTGTCATTATATATGTGTTGACCATGGCCCTTAAGGAAAATTTATGAATGTATGAATGAGTGGTTATGATGATCACCTTATGTGTAACTTGTGCCTAGTCTTCTACTTTAGTTGTGAATCTAGGTAATGTTACTATTGTTATGAGCATGTAAATGGTTATGTTAGGATCATCTGTAGGTGCTGACATTAATGAAGTGTTAAGGATTGATGACCCCTACCCATGTACCCCAATGTGAATGAGTGAATAGCAAATGTTAGGTTTCTTAAAGTGTAATATGAAGTTGACTCATCTCCTATGCTATTGTGTGTTGTGTGGTCTATGGTTGAATGTGTATTGTGGTCCTAAGAGGTGTCTGCCTCAATATGTTGTTGATAGCCATTATGTGATCATATTGACCAATGTACACACACCCTCACTCTACATGCATGCTCACAAGTAGTATAGGTCATAATGTCTAAATGAAGGGTAGTTCTCATATTAACTAATGTCTACTATTATGCATGCTAAGCTTGAGTCCATAAAGGTGTGTTATGAACATGTCTTATATGGTATAATGTGAAGTATGTGGCATGATGAAGTATGATTATACCTAGTGTCTAATTGTGTTTATATGAAAGCATGGTTCATATAGTTACACTTGTACACTTATGCATGAATGAAATGATGTATGTCCATGTGTGGCAATTATGTGTTATGTAAAAAGGTTTGCTCACATATAAGTATTCACACACACATGTATGAAGATCTAGTCAAGAGAGGGGCCTTGAAAGGGGTATTCATGTGTACCCTAAACTAGATGGTGTTTTACATATGCTATGTCCATGTGAAGGGATTTCTCACATTATCTAGGTTTATAAACTTTCATCTATGATCTATGAGCTAAGCATATGAGGGGATGACTCTCCTAAGACTGTTTTATAAAGTAATGTTAATAAAGGTTTTTAATAAAGGGAACTTAGATTAGAACTGAGTGAACTTGAGTATGAGTGTGTGTCCCTTCCCAATGTGGGAAGGAAGGTCTACCATAAATCTCATGAGGTGGATAACCACAATGCCTCAATAGGTATAAAGAGGGTTTCCATAAGTAAATAACTATAATGCCCCAATTAGGCATAAAGAGGGTTTTCACATGTACCTGCAAGTTCCATAACTATGTTGCCACCATAGGATGCTAGCTAGTGGATCCACCTAGAAAGCTATGTCATGTTTGGTTCTACTTTGGCCGGTAGACCACCTTCTTTCGGTGTGGGGTTTCATGACACCGGATTCCATGTTTAGCATCACATGGTCTATGTTGGTTAAGGCTATAGTTTCCCTAAAGTAAAATGGACAATGGAAGTAAATGACTAGGACTCTAACTAGGATGACTTAAAGGAGGTTACTTAGGATAGGTGGAAGTAATGAACCCATCTAGACATTGCACAAGTAGCTCCTTAGGAAGTCCTGGGAAGGTGACCTAATGTGTATGATTATGGTTATGTCTTTATGCATGACATTGTAGTATCTATCTACTTGTTGTGAAGATGTGCATGGTATGAATATATATGATGTTATATTATCCTTATATGCACTACGTTGGTCTAATTGACTATATGATGAAGGTTGTTGACATGAATGAAGTGTCTTCACTTAATATGTTGATGTATGAGTTGTATGTTAATGTTTGTAGTGTCATGGTGGGTTTACTAAGTTTGTATGAGGTTATGGGGCTTC
Source organism: Solanum sitiens (assembly GCA_016801875.1). NCBI lineage: Eukaryota > Viridiplantae > Streptophyta > Magnoliopsida > Solanales > Solanaceae > Solanum > Solanum sitiens. Next base: position 865,770 of record JABWTJ010000351.1, on the reverse strand, counting down.
ACATGTACATTGCACTAGTATACTAAGATTGGGGTCATGAATAAGGTCTTAAAATGATGAGTATGAAAAGAAGTAAATATATGTGTAAATTGATGTAGCTTACTATAAAGCCAAAGGAGTCTTGACTTAAATGTGTCTTTGATATATTATTCTTATATGATGATATGTGTTGGCTTATGTAGGTTGTATTCATGCTTTCTTGGTGACCTAAAGGTGATGCATTGCACCAATTATCACTAGAGGGTTACTTGGGAGGTTAATGAATAAAAGAAAAGATAGCTCACTGTTAAGGGAAATTAGCTCACAGTAAAGTGACCTCAATTATGGTTAAATTCTATATGTGACTTTATGTAATGTTGGCCTTTGAATATGTCTATATGAAGTATGTGAATGATATAAATGCTATTGTACAAAGGTTTTCTGGAGATTTACTCAAAAATGGCATGAAGTATGAGTTCAAGAAAATGTCTCTTTTAAATGCTTGTTTTTGCATGGTTGTCATACTTAGTGCATTCTTGTACTAACTCCATTCTTCTCTACTTTTTACACAAAGTGTAGGTTATGGATGCTTAAAGGATATCTATATTATTGAAGAGCTTGATATGTGATTCTCAATCTCAAAGAAAAGTAATCCTTAAGTCCAAGGGTTCCTATGTTATGTCTTTACTGTAAAGTGCATAAAGTTGTACTTATGTTTATGTTTTAAAGGTCGTGTCCCTAATGTACTCTAATGTTGTTGAGTCTAAGATGGCAAAGAGACTTAAGGTCTAAGTATGTAATAAGATATTTTATATGCATGAAGTAATGTTTCTAGCATATGATGTGCTATGAAAAGTTTTAATTTTTCCGCTAAATTTACTATGTCAATGAGATGAATGATAACTATGGGCTTGTATAAGACCTCTGAGAGTTCAAGTACGCCATGTTACTTCTAAGGGGTGCTCCTCGTATGTGACAGGATTCCCCAAGATATGTGTTCTCTAATGAGATGGAAACCCCCACTCTTAGCAAGTTAGGGTTTCTAGTAACAATCTCCTTGACCCTTAACTATGTACCCACATAGGACTCTATCTTAGTGGATCCACCTTTATAGCTATGTACAAAAGGTTACACCTTAAGAAAATGTCAAACCTCTCTTTTCAGTGTGGGGGTAGAACACCGGTTCTCATATAGCTCTCATGTACTCATGTCGGTTATTTCAAGCTCTTTCCCTAATGTAAAAGTAAATGATAAATGAAATGTATGAACTCTTACTAGAGCTTTCTTAAGGGTTTCTACATAGTGTGAGGGATGGTATGGGTGTTCTCTTACACGTTGCACTTGTGGGATCCTAAGAGATGGTTCTAGTAGTGTTATTTTATGATTATGTTGATTATGACTTGTGTAACAACCCTGAAAATGGATAAGATAAGAAATGCTTAGTGTGTCAAGAATACCTATTAGACCAGGGTTCACACGGATTGATGCGCGTAGAACCAGACCTCGGAACCCTTGCTACAAACAATCCAACTAACTTGGGGAGTTAATTGAGCTTGGAAAGGTTGGGACCAAACATGTAGGGCTCTCGAATACGAAGATATACTCGAATGAGTCTTTATCGGACTTAAAGAGAGGAAAGCCTAAGTTTTGAGGGTCTAAGGGTAAAATGGTCTTTTGCCAGGCTAAGAGTAATATCGTAATTACCCTAAATACATATGTAATTATTTAATTAATAAAGTGGAGGGGCAATTTGGGGAGAGAGAGCCGAAATTGAGCTCTTGAAGTGAAGTCTTGCTCCACCCGGGTTCGAACCTAGGTGGAAGCAATGAATTAACTTGTTTTTATTTAAATGGATAAATTAATTTAATTAATTAATAAATATTAGCTGACTTAAGAAAAAGAAAAATCAGATTTTTTATTTAAAGGTTTAACAAAGAGTCCTAGTTTGACTAATTCCCAAACTAAAACTCCTAATTTTAAGCCACTCTCTCTCACGTTTCACTATCTCTCTCACGTTTTCTCTTTGCCAAAACAAGTTCAAAAACAGAAAAATATTGAAGTTCTTCACACTTGAAGAACTCACACCAAAAATCTAAGAATCCATCACTTTAAGCAAAGGGGAGGATTCTTCCGTCGATTGGTGTTGAAGTGTTGAACTTGGACTGATTTTGGAGAGGATTTTGGGAAGCAATTTCGTGGTTGAACAAGAAAAATAAAGGTATGGGTCTTCTTACTCTTGGTCCCTTTCCCAAGAGACCCTTAGGATTCAGAATATTCAATCCGAAAACTAGGGTTGTTCCCCGTTGCATGTCCCTGTTATTAGCTCCCATCAAATCATAGGTTGATATGTTTGCTGGTAGAAATTAGGTGTTGCAATGTGTTTTCGTGATGAATATGTTCATGAACATGTATTTGGAATCATATGAATGACAAGCCTTGTAGACGAAAATATGTGTGTATGTGAAAAAGTTTACTGTAAACTTACTGTAAATGAGTTTTGATTTATAGCTTCAAGTTTGATATGGTTTTTGTTGTCATTTTAAGTGTATAAACTTATGTAAATGATGATGTTCAATTAAGTGTAATGTGGCTGAATTAAATGATAAATTGTTTGCCAAATATGTCCATGAAAACGCACCTAAAGTACTCACTAAACACTACTCCAAATGCATGAACTTTTAACTTTAAAGAGTGGAGAAAATAGGCTGCAAAAAGGGAATCAAAATTTCCAGCTTGTGATGTTGATTTCGGGCAGCTTCTGGAAATTTTGAAGGAGTTTTAACAGTGATTAAAATAGGTGAGGTCAAGGGGAATCGAACCCAAGACCTCACATGACCTCAAGGCTGAAATGTTTTAAATAAAAATGTGTTGGGGCTAAGGGGATTCAAACCCCTTAGCTGCTGCCCACGAAATGAATTAAAAAAAAATGGGGATGGGGGGAATCGAACACATGACTTGTGGGAAGCAAGGAAGAGGGAGAATAAAGAAAATAAAAGATGTGAGGCGTGGGAATCGAACCCACGACCTCAAGGCTGGAACTAGAGGAGGCGAAAATAATTTAATAAAGCAAGTGAGGCTGTGGGGGTTCGATCCCACGACCTCACTGCCAATGCCCTCATCCTAGGGAAAATAAAGAAAGAGAAATATATATGGGGCTGTGGGGGTTCGAACCCACCACCTCACAGCCCTAGCGAAAATTAAATTAAAGGTAAGGAGGCTGTGGGGGTTCGAACCCACAACCTCCCTACTTAGGAGAATGAAAGAATAAAAATAAAAGAGGCTGTGGGGATTTGATCCCACAACCTCTTGGTTTAGGAGAAGTGGACAATAATATGTTAATGAAAAATAAGAATGGGGTTGTGGGGGCTCGAACCCACAACCCATCGGCCAAATTCAAGAAAAGGTTAAGTAGAAAATTAATCCTTCAATGTTAATATTGTGATTTAACTTAGGGTTAAAATGTTATGAATATTACAATAAAATCAATTAAAAATATAAATGATATCCAATTGATTCAAGACTTGGGTTTCCTTGCCCAAATTTCTGTTTTATACATAAGTCATACGTGAACAAATCATCCAAGAATAATGCCATCCACTTAGATCGAAATCAAGATCTTGGCGTATATACAAGATACATAAGTCTTGTACTATATAATCTTAGGAATGTATGAATCACTTAAAGAATTATGAATGAAGCCTCATGGCTTGTGTGTATAGACTCATAAGTCTAACATACGTTCAAAAGTAAGTGAACCTAAGATGTATGAAATGAAATGATGAACCCTAGAAGGGTTAAGTATGAGTGTAAATACACTAAATGGCCATGTGCATTGGCATATGATGAGATGAACAATGAAATAATGAAATCCTAGAAGGGTTAAGTAAGGGTGTGAAACACACCAAATGGCCAAGTGCATTGGCATATGATGAAATGAACATTCACGTAATAAGAGGTGAATAACTATGAAAAGCAAATATACTAATGATGATGAATGTGGTGACAACATGATATGAGGCTAATGTAAATGATGAGAGCAATCTCAAATGAGCCTAAGTAAATGTTACCAATACGTACTCACCTATGAGAGTGTAAGATAATGAAGAGACCAGTCTCTATGAACACTCTAATGAGAGTATTGAGCTTAACACACTCAATACAAATGATGAGATGAGAAATCATCTAATGAGCTATGATGTCCTCATACTAGAAGCCAGCTTCCATGACGTATGAGATGAATGTAATGGAACTTTATACTGATCACCGATAGACTAGCTATAAGCGGTGATGCCTTCTTTCGGGAAGGGCGGAGGTTCACGTAACTCTCATGAGATGAGACTGTCCGGCTTGCCGGGTATGGGTCTCCTTATATCTCCTAGTCTTCGAACCTATACTGCCAATATAGGGATCTGGCGGGGTTAAAATCCCATGTACGCTAGCATGTTTTTGGGTCACTTTGGCCGGTGATTCCACCTCTTTTCGGTGTGGGGGAGACACTGGATTTCATGATGCTCACATGATCTATGTCGGTTAAAGTTAAAGTTCCCAATGAATGAATGAGGCCAGCCTCAATGATGCACATAATGAAATGAATGATACCAAGGGTGTTAGGATAGGATAATCAAAGGTGAGTTAGATTCAAGTAATGACATTAGGTCATTCTTGGTCATTGCACAACGAACCTAATGAAAGTTTTAAACTACATCCTAGGTATAGCTGGTGGTTACACTGGCTTATGAATGAAATGAAATGAAGTACGTATGAATGAATGAAGCAGACTCTGTGTTTGCTAATGAAGACTCCCTAATTGAGGTCCCATATGTTGAGCCCTCATTTTGGAAAGTCTTAATGTTAAGTCCATGATTCCAAGGTCTCATGGCATATGAATGAATTACAATAAAGAAGTTATGTGCTACATGCAAAAGGTGTTGTATGCTATATGATATGTGCTATGTGTAAATGTTATGTGCTGTGTGCAAATGTGAAAAGTATGATGATGTATGTTATTCTCATGGCATAACTTTTCTATTCCAAATCTGGAAAGCCCACTGACTTTCGTAATCCAAATTTGGAAAGCTAATTGACTTTCCTAATTCAAATTTGGAAACTTTTCTGATCTCAATTTGGCAAGTCCACTGACTTGACTTCCAATAATCATGTTGTTAGGAAAGAGCTATTCTTTCTCATGCATGTCCTTGGTGTGTGCTTGCATATACCCATACTTAATACAAGTGTGTACTAACCCTATACAAACTCTACTATTTTAGGTTCAGGTACAGGTGGACGATAGAGCTAAAGGATCATCGCTGCAGTTATCTGGACGTCCAGCATTCATCCGGTTTTGGTAGGTCCTCATGATTTCGAGGATGCTACTGTTTTATATTCTAGCTTAGTTTTAGAGTTGAGCTAGTGGAGCATGTTCCACTAGCGTTTCTTTCCTATTTTTATTCAGACTACGTATTGGTGCCATTTTGTCAATGATACACTTAATAAGAATTGAACTATTTCTTTCAATTGCTTATCTCTTAATGTTAGGTGGTTGATGGTGAACAATTATGTATTAATGAGAATGTTTTTATAAGTATGTTAAGAAACAAAAAGTTTCAAATTTTTCCGCTAAAATTAACCTAGATGAAGTAAGAATGACGTAAGTAGGCTTGTCTGCGACCTCTGAGAGGTCAACGACGCCGGTCTCGACTGGGGTCTAGATTCCAGTCATGACAAAGTTGGTATCAGAGCACTAGGTTTACTTCTGAGGATAATAAGTTCACATCAACTACATTGAGTAGTTTCTAAGTCATGGTAGTGAAGTGCACCACTATCCTGAATTAGAGACTGCATGATGCGTAGGAAAATTCCCTTCTTCTGATCTTATCGTGCTTTTCCTAATGTCTGATTTTCTTGGTGTTATGAGCGTGTCTAACATCAACTCTTGAAGTTTCCGAAAGATGAATACAAGGAGAAAAGTAGGCGAAGATATTGGAGGAGCAACTGCTAGGTAATCAACGTTTTCCCCCAGGATCCAGCTGCTGGAATAGAGATGCCTGTTAACCCAGATGGGTTGACAGATAATGAAGTAAGAACAACGTTGGTATAAATGGACCAAGCTAGAACTTTACAAGCTCAGGCTGTTGGGTTTGATTGATGTGAAGAAGTGTGAGTTGACATCCTACCAGCTAAAGGATGTAGCTCAATCCTGGTATAAGGTGTGACAGGATAGGAAGGCCTTAGGAGGAGGTCCTATTACTTGGAATCTTTTCAAGATGGCTGCTCTAGAGCAGTTCTTTCCCAGATAAATGAAGGAGACTAAGGTTGAGGAATTCATCAACCTTAAGCAGGGCTCGATATCAGTCAGGGATTACTCCCTTAAGTTCGTTAGACTTTACAGCCCAGGAGAGGCCACCTAATAGGAAGTGTGGCATAATGCATGGAGGATAATGTATGATGGACCCTAATGATGTTATAGTTGTGGCAAATCGGGTAACATTATGAAGGATTGTCCGAACGGGAGGAAATGTAAGAGATGATAGAGTATACAAGGAGATTGCCACAATGAAGGTATTGTGGAGGAATCATCTTGTTGAGGGTGCTACGTGGGAGGCCGAGGCCGACATGAAATCCCGCTACCCTCATCTATTCAGCCTTTGAGGTTAGACTTTCTACTCTTAACTCTAAGGTTCCTTATCTCTCCATTCTTTGTTGCTATTGCTTGATTGTGTATAGTAACTATGTTATGATCTGACTGGCATTACGCTAGATAGTTAGTAGTGTCATTCGGGGACGAATGTTCCTAAGGGGGGGATAATGTAACAACCCTGAAAATGGATAAGATAAGAAATGCTTAGTGTGTCAAGAATGCCTATGATTAGATCAGGGTTCACACGGATTGATGTGCGTAGAACCAGACCTCGGAACCCTTGCTACAAACAATCCAACTAACTTGGGGAGTTAATTGAGCTTGGAAAGGTTGGGACCAAACATGTAGGGCTCTCGAATACGAAGATATACTCGAATGAGTCTTTATCGGACTTAAAGAGAGGAAAGCCTAAGTTTTGAGGGTCTAGGGGTAAAATGGTCTTTTGCCAGGCTAAGAGTAATATCGTAATTACCCTAAATACATATATAATTATTTAATTAATAAAGTAGAGGGGCAATTTGGGGAGAGAGAGCAGAAATTGAGCTCTTGAAGTGAAGTCTTGCTCCACCCGGGTTCGAACCTAGGTGGAAGCAATGAATTAACTTGTTTTTATTTAAATGGATAAATTAATTTAATTAATTAATAAATATTAGCTTACTTAAGAAAAAGAAAAATCAGATTTTTTATTTAAAGGTTTAACAAAGAGTCCTAGTTTGACTAATTCCCAAACTAAAACTCCTAATTTTAAGCCACTCTCTCTCACTATATCTCTCTCTCACGTTTCACTATCTCTCTCACGTTTTCTCTCTGCCAAAACAAGTTCAAAAACAGAAAAATATTGAAGTTCTTCACACTTGAAGAACTCACACCAAAAATCTAAGAAAAACAGCGTAAATCCATCACTTTAAGCAAAGGGGAGGATTCTTCCGTCGATTGGTGTTGAAGTGTTGAACTTGGACTGATTTTGGAGAGGATTTTGGGCAGAAATTTCGTGGTTGAACAAGAAAAATAAAGGTATGGGTCTTCTTACTCTTGGTCCCTTTCCCAAGAGACCCTTAGGATTCAGAATATTCAATCCGAAAACTAGGGTTGTTCCCCGTTGCATGTCCCTGTCATTAGCTCCCATCAAATCATAGGTTGGTATGTTTGCTGGTAGAAATTAGGTGTTGCAATGTGTTTTCGTGATGAATATGTTCATGAACATGTATTTGGAATCATATGAATGACAAGCCTTGTTGCCGAAAATATGTGTGTGTATGTGAAAAAGTTTACTGTAAACTTACTGTAAATGAGTTTTGATTTATAGCTTCAAGTTTGATATGGTTTTTGTTGTCATTTTAAGTGTATAAACTTATGTAAATGATGATGTTCAATTAAGTGTAATGTGGCTGAATTAAATGATAAATGTTTGGCCAAATATGTCCATGAAAACGCACCTAAAGTACTCACTAAACACTACTCCAAATGCATGAACTTTTAACTTTAAAGAGTGGAGAAAATAGGCTGCAAAAAGGGAATCAAAATTTCCAGCTTGTGATGTTGATTTCGGGCAGCTTCTGGAAATTTTGAAGGAGTTTTAAAAGTGATTAAAATAGGTGAGGTCAAGGGGAATCGAACCCAAGACCTCACATGACCTCAAGGCTAAAATGTTTTAAATAAAAATGTGTTGGGGCTAAGGGGATTCGAACCCCTTAGCTGCTGCCCACGAAATGAATTAAAAAAAAATGGGGATGGGGAGAATCGAACACATGACTTGTGGGAAGCAAGGAAGATGGAGAATGAAGAAAATAAAAGATGTGAGGCGTGGGAATCGAACCCACGACCTCAAGGCTGGAACTAGAGGAGGCGAAAATAATTTAATAAAGCAAGTGAGGCTGTGGGGGTTCGATCCTACGACCTCACTGCCAATGCCCTCATCCTAGGGAAAATAAAGAAAGAGAAATATATATGGGGCTGTGGGGGTTCGAACCCACCACCTCACAGCCCTAGCGAAAATTAAATTAAAGGTAAGGAGGCTGTGGGGGTTCGAACCCACAACCTCCCTACTTAGGAGAATGAAAGAATAAAAATAAAAGAGGCTGTGGGGATTTGATCCCACAACCTCTTGGTTTAGGCGAAGTGGACAATAATATGTTAATGAAAAATAAGAATGGGGTTGTGGGGGCTCGAACCCACAACCCATCGGCCAAATTCAAGAAAAGGTTAAGTAGAAAATTAATCCTTCAATGTTAATATTGTGATTTAACTTAGGGTTAAAATGTTATGAATATTACAATAAAATCAATTAAAAATATAAATGATATCCAATTAATTCAAGACTTGGGTTTCCTTGCCCAAATTTCCGTTTGATACGTAAGTCATACGTGAACAAATCATCCAAGAATAATGCCATCTACTTAGATCGAAATCAAGATCTTGGCGTATATACAAGATACATAAGTCTTGTACTATATAATCTTAGGAATGTATGAATCACTTAAAGAATTATGAATGAAGCCTCATGGCTTGTGTGTATAGACTCATAAGTCTAACATACGTTCAAAAGTAAGTGAACCTAAGATGTATGAAATGAAATGATGAACCCTAGAAGGGTTAAGTATGAGTGTAAATACACTAAATGGCCAAGTGCATTGGCATATGATGAGATGAACAATGAAATAATGAAATCCTAGAAGGGTTAAGTAAGGGTGTGAAACACACCAAATGGCCAAGTGCATTGGCATATGATGAAATGAACATTCACGTAATAAGAGGTGAATAACTATGAAAAGCAAAGATACTAATGATGATGAATGTTGTGACAACATGATATGAGGCAAATGTAAATGATGAGAGCAATCTCAAATGAGCCTAAGTAAATGTTACCAATACGTACTCACCTATGAGAGTGTAAGATAATAAAGAGACCAGTCTCTATGAACACTCTAATGAGAGTATTGAGCTTAACACACTCAATACGAATGATGAGATGAGAAATCATCTAATGATCTATGATGTCCTCATACTAGAAGCCAGCTTCCATGACGTATGAGATGAATGTAATGGAACTTTATACTGAGCACCGATAGACTAGCTATGAGCGGTGATGCCTTCTTTCGGGAAGGACGGAGGTTCACGTAACTCTCATGAGATGAGACTGTCCGGCTTTCCGGGTATGGGTCTCCTTATATCTCCTAGTCTTCGAACCTATACTGCCAATATAGGGATCTGGCGGGGTTAAATTCCCATGTACGCTAGCATGTTTTTGGGTCACTTTGGCTGGTGATTCCACCTCTTTTCGGTGTGGGGGAGACACTGGATTTCATGATGCTCACATGATCTATGTCGATTAAAGTTAAAGTTCCCAATGAATGAATGAGGCCAGCCTCAAATGATGCACATAATGAAATGAATGATACCAAAGGTGTTCGGATAGGATAATCAAAGGTGAGTTAGATTCAAGTAATGACATTAGGTCATTCTTGGTCATTGCACAACGAACCTAATGAAAGTCTTAAACTACATCCTAGGTATAGCTGGTGGTTACACTGGCTTATGAATGAAATTAAATGAAGTACGTATGAATGAATGAAGTAGACTCTGTGTTTCCTAATGAAGACTCCCTAATTGAGGTCCCATATGTTGAGCCCTCATTTTGGAAAGTCTTAATGTTAAGTCCATGATTCCAAGGTCTCATGGCATATGAATGAATTACAATAAAGAAGTTATGTGCTACATGCAAAAGGTGTTGTCTGCTATATGATATGTGCTATGTGTAAATGTTATGCGCTGTGTGAAAATGTGAAAAGTATGATGATGTATGTTATTCTCATGGCATAACTTTTCTATTCCAAATCTTGAAAGCCCACTGACTTTCCTAATCCAAATTTGGAAAGCTAATTGACTTTCCTAATCCAAATTTGGAAACTTTTCTGATCTCAATTTTCATATACCCATACTTAGTACAAGTGTGTACTAACCCTATACAAACTCTACTAGTTTAGGTGCAGGTACAGGTGGACGATAGAGCTACAGGATCATCGCTGCAGTTATCCGGACGTCCAGCATTCATCCGGTTTTGGTAGGTCCTCATGATTTCGAGGATGCTACTGTTTTATATTCTACCTTAGTTTTAGAGTTGAGCTAGTGGAGCATGTTCCACTAGCGTTTCTTTCCTATTTTTATTCAGACTACGTATTGGTGCCATTTTGGCAATGATACACTTAATAAGAATTGAACTATTTCTTTCAATTGCTTATCTCTTAATGTTAGATGGTTGATGGTGAACAATTATGTATTAATGAGAATGTTTTTATAAGTATGTTAAGAAACAAAAAGTTTCAAATTTTTCCGCTAAAATTAACCTAGATGAAGTAAGAATGACGTAAGTAGGCTTGTCTGCGACCTCTGAGGTCAACGACGCCGGTCTCGACTGGGGTCTAGATTCCAGTCGTGACAACTTGTGTGGGTAAGCTATATATGAGTTTTATGAATAAAGTATGTCATGATGAAACATGAGATTATGAATATATGTATGAAGTAGGTTGCTTAATGTGATACTTATCTTTGGATAGGGTTATGGGATTCTATTCTTTGCATTGCACAAGTATTGCTTGGGTTGTCTACATGATGGGTCGTATTATGTTGGGTTGTCTTATGATGGCTATATGTGCATGTTGGGTTTAATTGATAAAAAAACATGTTTTGACTAAAATGTCCTTCTATACATGCATTGATGATTTTAATGCATAGAAGTCATACATAGTACGTGTGATGCACTGACCCATATTTTATTCCCTTTTTTAAATAATGTAGGTTCGGGCAATTGAGGATTTTAAGGTCACTTATCAAGACACTTGGACTTGCTTCTCCAAGTTGGAGTCCTCAAGTCCGAGGACAAGACCTCAGATTCTAACTTTCTAATTTTGTCATGTTTAAAGACAATATTGTACTTTGTTAATTCGAGACGTTCTCATTTAGGTAGGGGCTAAGTCCCGATTTTCTATTTACGTCTTGATGGTACAATGTGATGAAGTTATATATTATTTTCCTTATATAAAGTAAAGTTGAACTTCCAATGTAAAAGTTTTAATTTTTACTTATTTTTATTCTATGATACATGTCACGACGTATGCTAAGGGCTTGTATAAGACTTCTTCGAGGTCGAATACGCCGGTAAAGACTACGGGGTGATCTCGAGTCATTATAGAACCTATCAACAAAGTCTGATTTGAACACTTCCCACTATATTAGACCCGCTCCTACCAGCCTATTGTTCTTCCTTTGAGTATACCATACTTAAGCCACACTCTTCAATTTGTAAGATACTAACTCCGCTTTATCTACCAAAGTCACCCCCATGGCATCTATTAATTTATAAGCCTCTTCCACAAATTCTTGAGTATCCTCTCCCACTTTGGAACCAAGAAACTCTGGAGGATCCATTCTTGCAAAATCCCTATCTTTAGAAGCCACAAAATTCATATTAGGATTGACCAGAGCTACAACTTCTCTATTCGCTTGAGCCATCATGACTTGAGCCCACATTTGTAAAGTCAATCTAAACTCCGCATGGTTCATATTCTTAACCATGGGAACAACTAGAGTTTGGTTAACTTGAGGAGCTTGATTAACTTGAAGAGATTTCTCATTTATATTGCCACATTCCTGTCTTCTGGCGTTATCCCTTCACGTATTCATTTCCAAAAGACAAAAGAGAAGGATTGGGAGAGGGACTTTTATAACGTTAAACTCTATGGAACAACTTAAGAGTAATGAAAGAAGTGAAATTTTGTAACATATTATAGGCTCAAACTCATTAATGTTACGCCCTTCACACTTATTAACAATAATCCACTTGACGTGGAATATGAGACATCATCCTAGAATCATTCTAAACCATGTGCTCTAATTACCAAGTTTCTCACGGCCCAAGGGTAACCCCCTAGATGTAACAAGGCATAAACAACCCCAAATGATACAATGTAATCCACTTAGCATATCATAACATAAAGCATTCTACATTAAGAGTAAAAAGGCATTAAAGTCTAAATATATTTATAAAGGAAAATGAATGTCTAGACTTGTCTCAATTATCCATCTATTACAATAGTTGAGTCAAAATAGGGTCACAACCTAAAATAACATAATACGAAAGTCAAATAGAAGAATGAAACTCAAAATGAAAAATCCATCCTTGACTAATGAGTACTTACCACAATCTAAGAGAATAGTTGAATCCAAGCTCGAACAAATGATGATCGTCTTAAGAACCGGATCCTACACTTTCGAAAAGTATAGAGAAATATGGGTTAGTACAAAATGCACTAAGTATGATAGCCATGCATAAAAAAAAACCTTGAAAACATGCTAAAAGAGACAATTTAGTTGAAGGAAATAAATTAACTAAGTTAAAGCATCATTTTGAAGATAATGAAATATTACAAGTCATAAGAGTAATCAACTCATAAATAAGCACACCATGAAAGGAACATACCATAAATAACCTCAAAGCATACTTGTGCAATGCATGAATAAGATCACATAATCGCACCCATACTAAGTAAGGCTTCTTGAGTAATTAAAGCTCATATTTCATATTCTTGTTCATACTATCATAAAGGAGATTAGCGTTAACCGACATAGACCATGTGATCATAATATGGAATCCAGGGTCTACCCCACACCGAAAAGAAGTTTTCCTACTTGCCTAAGGTCGATCCATACTTTTAGCTTAGGTGGATCCACTAGCTAAAGACTTATGAGCGCACATAGTTTATGGGATAAGGGGATTGCTACTAGAATACCTGGCCTCTACTAAGACGAGGGTTTCCATCACAAGAGATTGCTCTTATAAAACCAGACTGTACTAGTATGAGGACTTCCATCCCACATCACTATACACTTTGTGCTAAGCATAATCCCATTTAGTTTATATTATGTCTTGACTTAAGTTCATAATTATGGAAGAATGTCTTGAGACTCAATCCAACATAACTCATACTAAAGCTCGTAGATTAAATAGGTGAGACTAGTCTTCCAACCTTAGAATCATTAGATGTGACAAACCTTTCACATCATATCATATTCATGCATAAGTATGTATATGAGAATAACTCCCAACAATACAACGACTATATCACATTCATATTCACTTTACTCTCAAAGTGTTCATAAAGCATATTCATTAATCTCATAATCATTCATAATTCTAATACATTGCCCTTCAAGGACCATATATCACAATCCATCAACGCATCAAGAATTACTATATTAAACATGGATGATCACATAATTTAAGTACTTCAATTACTAGATGCATAATTCTATCATATTCTACTTGCATCAATCAATACCCACACTTTGAGATCCAAATTGGGAAGAATAGGGGAATTCATGGATTCTTGGGAAATTCAACATAAAACCAAATAAAATAATCAATATATCCATAATAAAACATAATTCGATCATTAAAGATGAATTTGAAAGGCATCCATGAGATTGAAGTTAAACCTTAACTGTTGGGATTTCTAGCTTTGAATAGGGTTTTTTGAGGGGATCCATGGATGAAGGACTATCATACCTTAGCTTTGAATTCCAATGAAATTTTGTGGAAAATGTGTTCCTTCAAACCTTGGCTTCACCTTACATGTTCTTCCTTTTGGAGTTCTAGAGAAAGCTTTGGGGGGGGGATGGTTTTGATTTGGGATTTGTGAATTATGAGGATCATTACTTGATTTGGGGGCCTTACAGCTATATGTAGTTAGTCTAAATTAATACCAAATGAATTCACTTAATATTATCTTAAAATGAAAACCCCAAAGTGCCCGTAACTATTTCACCAAAATGGTGCTCAGGTCACCACCCACGGTCACCCACCCACTGGTCGTGGATGGACCCACATGGCATGCTCGTGAACCATGGGGAGGTTCTTCAGCTCACTATTTGCGGTCTTGACCTACAACCCCTTACACACAGGGTGTGAGTGACCTAAGGGGCGTGGCTCCCGTGTCGTGGGTCACTGTCAAGACCACTTTGTTCTCACGTCTGAAGGGACCTCCTCAAGGACCATGGTCCTTGGGAGTCGTACCTTGACGATTTAATCGAATAACATATATATTGAGTACTGAGAATTATTTACAACTCTAACTTTCACGTCAAGCTCTAGTTTAGCCTACCAGTTTTCTGAATGTTACAGTATATTGACTTCTTTAGTTTACACACCATTTGATATTTTCCTTAGTTTTTAAATCCTTTGGTTGGTCTATTTAAATATCCTCCTCGAGGTCTCTGTTAAGAAAGGCCATTTTCACATCAATTTGGTGTAACTCAAAATCACAATGAGCTACCAAATCAAAAAAAAAAATCTTAATGAGACTTTCTTTAAGAAAGGTGAAAAAGTCATTGTATAATCAATGCCGATCCTTTTTTAGTGTATCACTTGACAACAAGTCCAGCTTTTTATCGTTCAATATTACCATTTGAATCACGTTTGATCTTGAAGACCCATCTACATCCAATCTTTTAGAACTTTTTAGTAATTGAATGAGATCCCAGACTTTATTATATTGCATGGATTTTAAATCTTCATTCAAACAATCCATTTATGAGACCCAGTGCTTTTTATGGTGTGTGAAAATAAAACTGATCTTTTTTAATTTCAATGTCAAAATTTGATTCTTGCAACTAAATCACAAAACTATTTGAAATGGACAATTTACTTTATCTTTGAGATTTTCTTAATGTCCTTGTTTGTGATTCCTTTGCATTAGATACATACATGTGAGTTAGTTCCATCTTGAAGTAATTCACCCAAATGTTGTTCAACACTGTAAAAATTTCTTTCAAGAGGAACAACATTTTTTATTGGTGCTGAAGTAGGTATATTCATGGGCAATGAAATATTTACTCTTACCTCATTTATTTTCACACTTTGTTTTTCAACACTCCCACTAACTTTATCATTCTTAATGAATTTTTTATTACCAATTTCAACAATTCTGGAACTATGATTTGGAAGGTAAAACCTATACCCTTTAGATTTCTCTAGATAACCAATAAAGTAATCACTAACCATTTGAAAATTTAATTTCTATTAATGTGGATTATAAACTTTAGCTTTTGTTGTACAACCCCAAACAGTCTGGTATCTTAAACTAGGTTTCTTTCCTATGTAAAATTCAAAGGGGGTATTTGGAACTGCCTTACTAGAAATCTTATTCAAACAATATACAACGTTTTTAAGAGCATACACCAACAATGATTTGGGTAATGATGAATTACTCATCATACTCCTAGCCATATCCATAAGTCTTCGATTACACATTTATGTAACACAATTTTGTTGAGGTGTTCCGGGCATAGTATATGTGCATATGTGACATGTTTTTTCAGGAATTTTGCAAATGGACCTGGACATTTTCCTGATTTGTTATATTTTTCATGATAGTTTCCACCTCTATCTGACCTAAATTTTAACTTTCCTATCTAATTGTCTTTCAACGTGATTAACGTACATTTTGATAGCGTCCGCTACTTGATATTTGTTTTTACAAAATAGATGAATTTATAATGTGAAAAATCATCAATAAAAGTAATAAAATATTTTTCTCCACCAAAAGATGGAAAATCAAAGGGTCCGCAAATATAGTGTGTATAATTATAAGAAGTTGAGTGCTCCTTGTGGCCCCTTTCTTTGTATGTTTGGTTTGCTTTCCTTTACTGCAATCAAAACATATATCAAGATCAATAAAATTAAAATTCGAAAAAATCTCAATCTTTACTAATATTTTTAGTCGTTCTTTGGATACATTACCATAACGTCTATGTCACAAATAAGCAGAACTTTCATTTAGCGATAGTTCATTTCAACAGAAATGGCACACATCAGCCTTGAGTTCATTATGATCATCATGTGGAACTTTAGCGGATGCTTTCTTCTTCTTAAACTTGTTGACCTTCATTTTAAGTCGTTTACTAGCTCTTTGATAAATGAGGTTAATAGAGTGACCTCCTTATTTCTTAAGTATTAACGTTTCTTAAATAAGAATAATGGACAATTCACGTACATCCCACTTACATTAATAGTGATATAGTTAATATAGAATGGTCCATACTTAAGAGGCAATGAGTTCAGAATAAACTGAACCAAAAAGATATCATCCACTTTCATCCCTAATGTTCGAAGTCTTGATGCATTGTTCGTTATCCCGATGATATGATTTTGCATACTACGCGACCCATCAAACATCATGGTCTTGAGTTCAGCCATTAGTGTAACAGCAAACACTTATGAGTAGAATGAAAACGTTCTTCCACAGACTTCAGGAATTCCCTAGCACTTTATGTTTGTGGATACTACTCTTAATTTTGTTGCAAACAATAATTCACATGAACATAATACTGTTAGATCGCTCGCATGATTTATAAAATGACTTCTCATATTCACTGCTTATAAAAACAGAAGGATTGTCATTCAGCATAGTAAGTCAAAATCTATTACACTTATGTGGAACTAAACTTGTTCATGCAATTTAGAGAAGTTCATTCCATTAAAGACAGTAACAAACAAAGCATTTCAATGAAGATGAACAAGTGCAAATATATCTATAAATACATATATATATAAATACATATATCTATATATACATATATATAAATACATATATATATAAATAGATACATATATATATATATACTTACAAATTAGAAAATAATGTGAATTCAGTAAAACGATAAAAGTACATCGTCATTCTTCTTTGGGTAGATATTACGACACACTATCATAATTTAAATGTCATTTTTAAATCTTTATTAGGTAATTGAATATTTTTTTATCAAACATATATACGACATCTTTGGATACACGATATTTGTCTAACTAAAAATATTAATTTACCTCATAATTTTCACTATTCGTAGAATGATAGTTTAACCTTTGGGTAAATTCTTGAGTTCTATCAATAGAGAAACTCAATTTATTTATTCTATTTTCAATATAGGCATTTAATTAGCCTTCATAGATATATGAAAATTTATGAACAAATATTTTTCTAAACCATACTAGTTTGGCCACATTTATGACTAACAAGATATATGGATACAAATGCACAAATAATATCATAAATTTTTTGTGCATGTGAATAATTTGATATATTTTAATTTGGCCAATTTATTTAAAAATTAACAAACAATAGAAACATAATCATAAAAATTATATTATCTGTAGACGTTAATTTCTCTAGTTTAGCCACTTTGATGACTAACAAACTATATATGAATACAAATGCACACGTAATATCATAAATTTTCTATGCATGTGAATAAGATTGTTCATTTAAGTTTGGCCACTTTGTTGACGAACAAACTATATAAACATAATACATGCATTAAGTGTGTAACGACCCTAAAAATATGAAATAGGTCAAACTAGGGCTTCAAATGTGTTTCATGAGTTAAATATGGGTTAAAATTATTTATTTTAGCATTAGAATTCAGTTTGTTATGTTTGTAAGTCAAATGTCAAGGGGCGACAAAGACGTTCGACGACTAGACGCCTATGTGCTTATGTGTGTTCTAGCGTGTCTTGCCATGTTTGGTGAGTTTTTTGGAGTCCTAATTGAATGGGAAGGACCCTAAGACCTAGATAATCATGTTTAGAGGTTTAACGTCCGGGTACGACTACCCAAGGACCACCCTAAGGGTCCTTGATGTACCATGGTTTCACGATACTTTTAATGCTTTTACCTTAAATTTCGTGTGTGTCTAAGGCCTTTTTGTATTAGTTTTAATGTATTTTTCTCTTTGTTTGCAGGAAATCTGTCCAAAATGAAAACGCGGAAGAATTGGGCTGAAACTGCAGAAGTGACTACCTACGGATCCATCGACGATCTGTCGACCCCTCGACAGTCTGTAGGTGGCAATCGTAGTATGGAGGAAGAGATGCTGAATGAAGATTGGGGAATTCTGACAAAGTGTGGGGCTACGGAGGCTCTCGAAGGACCATCATCTCCACAATGGACTTTCCTGCACATCCGTCATCATCAACAGAAAGTAGCCCCAGTATCCATCTTGAAAAGAAGCAGTATGGAACGACGGAGGACCACGACAGTCCGTCATCCAAGTCGTCGACTCAGACACTGTTTTTGGGCAGATTTTTCTTAAATATATTTCCCTTTTTTGTTAGGATTCTATTATTACAAATACTTGTAAAAACCTCGTTTTTGAGGTTAGACTCTTGGGTATGTTTCAGTTTTATTGTTCTAAGTTTGTGAACTTGAGATTTTGGAAATTAATCTATTTTCCGGAATCGTTTGTTGCAAGATTATTGATTAATTCAAGTAACTTTCTGGGTTTTCTTCAATCTCATCAAAGTAAGTGCATGAATTCTTATCTAACTAATATGAATTGTGTGATTATTAACATGGGTAACTAAAACCATAGCTAGGGTTGTGGGAACCATGGATAAATAACAAGGTAAAAACTAGCTAAAATAACAATTCTAGAATAGTGTCTTGCATGTATTGATATTTATTTTGTTTAGAAGTCTTTTTAACGAGTGCACGCGTTGGAACTCGCCTTGTTGCTACTTGCTGGACCAAGGAGGTGGATAATAAGAAAAGAAATGATCAACATAGATTTCGTATACACTATCTATAGGCTAGTGTCGATTGGTGCGAACTAACAACTGAGCCAAACATCGATTATGATGCTTAATATGAGGTAAAGGTAAGGTTTAGTAAAGCATACACACGTAGCCGGACCAAGGTGCTGAGTGAAATTTCCTACTTGCCGGACCAAGGAATTAGGGATACATAACTTACCACTTCGCATGCAAGATATTAGGAAAGGATTGTTATAGCTAGAATTACTGAGTTATGAACCTATGGGGAACACTTAAGCCCTAGTTACTCTCATTACTTGATAAAAATCAAATCTTTGAACTTGTCTATTTAGAAATAGCTAATTATATTCGTTACTTAAAACCCACTTTTTGTTATTTGTTTTTGGAAAGGACTTGACTAAATAGAAGTAATAGTAGGTTAAAGTTATGTCTAAATCATTTTCCTCGTGGGATCGACCCCAACCTTATAGTTGGGTTCTTTACTTGATACGACCGCTTATACTTCTTTTCGACAAGTAAATTTGAGCGTATCAAATTTTGGCGCCGCTGCCGGGGAAAGTGGCTTTTAAATTAACTTTAAACTTATTACCGAAGTTTAGTCAACATTTACCTAATTTTACTTTTTCTCTCTGTTTTTGTCTCTTGCAGATCTAACTTCTGTGTATGCCAAGTACACAGAGTAGAGGAGAACCCATACTCGACCTCGAACCTGAACTGGAGCGTGTACTGCACAGAATGAACCGAAATTTGGGTATTCTCGATGATGGTCACAACCTGGAAATTCCACCACCGGTTGATGCTCATGCTCAATTATTACCTGAAAATCGTGGGGAAGGTGAAATACGGAGGCAACCTCTCGCTCCACGCCCTCAAGAGTATTATAGGGGATATGATAACATTACTGACTGTGACGGGCCACTTGTCTTGACTCCCCTACCACATGGCCATACTTTCATGGTAACTAGTAGTCTGATGCAAATGCTCACCGCTAGAGGTTTGTTTTCGGGGCTACCTTCTGAGGATCCACATGCTCACATCGCCAAAGTGCGGTCGGTGTGTAAGAGTTGTGTAGGGAGTCCTGATTTTAATATGGACGTAATTGGGTTGAGAGTGTTTCCTCTCTCACTGACGGGAGAGGCTGCTATATGATTTATAAAACTTCTTTATAACTCAATCTACACTTGAAATCAATTGAGGGATGTGTTCTTAGCATGTTACTACCCGGTGTCTAAGAAGCTAAACCACAAAGATAGGGTGAACAACTTTGTGGAACTACCGGGAGAATCAGTCAGTAGTTCTTGGGATAGATTTACTTCGTTCTTGAGAAGTGTCCCCAATCACCGCATCGATGATGAGTCACTGAAAGAGTACTTCTATCGGGGACAAAATGATAATAATAAAGCAGTATTGGATACGATAGCGGGTGGTTCTTATGGGGAGTGTCCTTATGCTGAGATTGCTAAGAAGTTAGAGAAAATCTCCCGAAATAATAAAGCTTGGAGCACTAGGAAGTAAGATACTAGGAGAAACACTTTTGCAGTACAATCCGCACACAACCCAGTCACAGAAGATTCGTGAGGAAATGGCTCAAATGAGAACTGAGCTTGGGTTGGTGTTGAAACATGTCACTTGGGGTGCAGAAAAGGTAAATGCGGTGAATTACTTGTCTAAACCACCGCCGTCGACTGATGAGTATTACTATTAGGAGGACTCTTATGCGGTAAATGAGCAGACGGGGGGTTTCCGACCAAACGCCAAAGGCTCCAATCAGGAGAATTGGCGCCAAGGTCAAGGAAACCAAAGTCGGAACTATGGTAATTACAACCGAGAGGGTCATTATGTCCGAGGTGGGACTTACAACCGTGACAACTACTTCAACCGGGTAACTATGGTAACAGAAATGATAGGAGTGGGCCCTATGTTCCACCTCAAACTCGTGAAGTTACTCCTAGGGACGGTGGAGGTAGTATGGCGCGAGTTGAGGATATGTTGCAGAAAATGATGAGGAGGTTCGATGCTAGTGATGAGTACACTAAAGAGTTGAGGAGTGACTTAGCGAGTATTGGGAAGAAAGTTGATACACATGCAATCTCGATCAAGCATCTTGAGTTGCAATTGGCCCAATTGTCTTCCACTGTGAATCCACGCCAACCGGGCACTCTTCCTAGCAACACTGTTCAAAATCTGAAAAATGATGGACATTGTAAGGCAGTCACAACTCTAGGTGGTAAGCAAACCATTGACCCACGGATGTCGTCTGGTGTAGAAAAGGTGATAAGAGGTGATGATGAGGTAGTGGAGGTTAGTGGTGAGTTAGGAGACAAAACGGGGAAAGAAGCTGAGGTATCCCAAAAGGTGATCCCCATGCCTAGACCACCACCTCCATTCCCACAAAGGTTAGTGAAAAAGACCGAGGATGGTAAATATTGGCGTTTTATCAACATGTTAAATGTAGGAAAATTCATGCCCTACGAATGATGGGATGCTGGGGTACTGTTCGGTAAACTTAGGCTTCTAGGAATACTTCAAATTAGTAAGATAGGGAACCAAATTGGCTGCAAAACTGTGTCCCTGAAGTTCAGTAAGATACCCCGTCGATGGACCGTCGATCCTACGACGGACCATCGTTGGGGTCCGTCAACCCCAGCTCCCTTGCTTAATCTAAGTGTCCATCGACGGACCCTTACGACGGACCGTCGTCCCTTCGATGGTCCTTACTGCTCAACCGTCGACGGTGTCCGAACCTTTATTTCTGACACTTTTAAAATTTATTCTGTGTCCCGCGACGGACCCTTATGATGGACCGTCGTCCCATCGACGGTCCATTTTGCTCAACCGTCGACGGTGTCAGAACCTTTGTTTCTGATTTTTTATAAAAATAATCTAAGTGTCCTTCGACGGACCCTTATGACGGACCATCGTAGGGACGACGGTCCGTCCTTCATAACCGTCGACAGTGTCAGAACCTTTGTTTCTGATGCTTTTAAAATTTATTCTAAGTGTCCCGTGACGGACCCTTATGACGGACCGTCTGCATCACCGTCGACACTGTCAGAACCTTTTTTTCTGACGCTTTTAAAATTTATTCTAAGTGTCCCGCGATGGACCCTTATAACGGACCATCGTCCCTTCGACGATCCATTCTGCACAACCGTCGTCCCTTCGACGGTCCGTCCTGCACAACCGTCGATGCTGTCAGAACCTTTGTTTCTGACGTTTTGAAAAATTTATTCTAAGTGTCCACCGACAGACCCCCATGATGAACCGTCATGCCGTCGACGGACCGTCGATGGGTCCGTCCTGCACTCTGTACTTCTGCACTATCATTATTTTTCTGTGTTTTGTTGCTTCCACTGGTACTAACTACTTCTCATTGCAGGTACAAATGGCACCTAAACACGACCGTGTCTACTCACGAGGGCGTTCCAAGTCAATCGCCCCGTCGAACCGACTTATCATAGGCTCAGATAATGAGCGTGACCCAGAGTACGTGCCACCAGGCACCCGCACTGCTACCCCTGCTGCCCTCCCCACCAGAGCCACGCCCACGAGGGTGGCGCCCGGTGTAGTCACTACCTCCAGTCTGACGAGAAGCGCATACTGACCGGCACACCTTCTGGGTCGGCTACACATTCAGAGGGAGCGACTGGCTTCGTGGAGGCATCCGGTTCTGAGGAAGCTTCCGGATCTGGGGAGGCTTCTGCTTCTGCCTCATCTGAGTAGGCTGACAGTGCTGACTCTATGCCAGTACCCTAGACTGGCGTCCCCACTCCGGTTGCTGATCAGCCCAACCGGTGGTGTGTCGAGGGGCAATACCAGATCTACACTGATGCCAAGATGCCCAATGACAAGGGGGTCATGACCCGAACCCTGACATTTTAGCGGCGGGTTCTCATGGGGAGCCTTCCCACCATGTCGGCCATTCATGAGTTGTTCACCAGACATCGGATTGAGTGGACGGCCCGAGATGTGGGCCACTATAGAGAGGAGATGGTCTGAGAGTTCTATGCTTCCTATGTGGCGACTCTCCTATCTCAGCTGGACAGGCAGGCCGCCCCCGCCAAGCATGTACCGTTGGAGTACGTCCGAGTCCATGGTAAGCGGGTCGATATTTTTTTGCAGGCCATCCGCTGATTTCTCTATAGCACAAATGTTGATGCCACTGGGACTCCTCTCACCGCCGAGTTTGACTATCGGTGGAAATTGATCAAATATGGTCGGTTCCAGCGTGAGCCAGAGGTGAGAGAGAACACCAAGCGGTGGATTGCACAGTACCTCTCCATAGATGGTGAGGCTGCCAATTGGGTGCGGGAGCCCAAGGGGAGTATCAAGAAGGACAACCTCACCTTCACAGCCAAGTTCCTATGGCTATTGGTCCGACACTGCCTTTCCCCCACTGCTGCTGATAATATTTTCACCTGGGATCGTGTAGTGCGGATGGCTGCCATGATTGCGGGGTTCGAGGTGGACTTCGCATGGCTATTACAGGCGGTGATGCACGAGAGGTCCTTTAAGGCCACTACTACTTACCCATTCCCGTGCATGGTTTTTGCATTGAGCAGGTCTGCAGCAGTGCCCGTGTGGCACATTGATGTGATCAAAACCCCATCTGGCCAGATTGATATCGGTCTCATCTGGGATGAGGCCAATGAGTTGGCTCCAAACAGAGGGCCCCGTATAGAGGTGCAGCCACTAGGTGAGAACCTGGCAGCCACGGTAGAGCAGGCCCAAGGGGCTAATCCGGCTACATCTGAGCCTACCGACACCACTCCGGTCGAGTCTATCCCGGGTGGTAGCACCGCTCCGAGCTCCTCCCGCTCTATCCTATATGCTACAGTTGTCTCGCTTGCTAGGGTCCAGAAACTAGAGGCCCAAATGGCCACACTTCTGCATCACATTCAGCCTTGGATGCAGAGGTCCATTTTTGAGGCAGAAGAGCGTATAGAGAGGAAGATGGCCCAGCACACTAAGCGGAAGATCATGGAGGTCCACCAGCATTTGGACGCATTTGAGCTGCGGGTTCTCACTCGGCCAGCCCCTACAGTGGATGTGACGACTCTCCAGGCTGATGTGGAGAGTCTGAGAGCCGACTTGGACACTATATTGGAGGCTCGGGTGCCTGAGTCTAAGACCCCTTCTGTAGAGCCTGCTAAGGACACGGTGATGGCTGCCCTGTTCACCACTACTGATGTGCCACCACTTCCACCACGAGAGCTTGCCAAGAGGAATCGGACTAGAGATGAGGATGAGTCCCGGGCTCGGAAGAAGGAGCGCCATGAGTTAGAGGCTGCGAGGACAGCCTCGTTGATTGATGAGGAGGCACGCCAGTTGAGGGTTAAGGAGGTGGCTGTGGTGGCGTCTAGTTACAGAGTTGCAGAGGCTGAGATGAGCACTACTGATGGTGCTGTCATTGTTGAGGACACTACTGATTATGTCCCTACTATAGAGGGAGCGGGTTCCGGGGAACCGGACCCGCCATCTTGTTGATCAATGGCGCTTTGCGCCTCAGGTTTGCTTCACCTACCACTCTATTTTATATACTTTTATGCATTGGGGACAATTGCATGTCTTTTTTGTTGGGGGGGGGTAAATGGAAAGTGAGTGCTAGGATGAAGTCTGATTAGCCCAACTCACGATCCTCTCTTGGGGTTTTCTTGCCTGTGTTCTTTTTTCTCCAAGAGACTGGTTATTTTATTCTTGAACCGGCATATTGGTATCTTATGTACATAGTATAGGAATGGAATCTGAAGCATGATGGCTAAACAAAATAATATCATGATTTAAAGAAAATGCTGCATGACTAGGCACAGTAACTGATAAATTTGTGGCTCTAAGCATGACATAGAGATACACCACTACATGACCCAAAATCTAAGACTCGAACTAGGATTTTGATAATTTGGTAGAGTAATGAGAGGTCACGTGAGTGTGAGGAAAATTTGAATATTCCACCATTGGTACTGCGCTAGAACTTGCCTGGTTAGTGCTGCTAAAAAGAACCGTGATAGACAATTAGGAAAGGATCACAAGCCCTTATTCAAGATAGCCAATCTCTAGCCAAGATAACAAAAAACCGAATGAAATTAATCCTTTCTTGATCCAAATGATTTGAGCTTATAATAGACCTTTCTTTTTTACCCCAACTGATCTTTTCTGGGAACAATGTGTTGGCCCTGGTCCCTCCTTGGACATGTGCACCTCAGCTTATGCCAAAAGCATAAGTTGAGGGTGGCTAATGCAGAAAAACAACCTTGTTGTGGCCCTGACCAACCTTGGGTATTGTGTACCTTGACTCATGGCAAAGCCATGAGTTGAGGGTGGCTATTATGAGGAATGCTCCAGAAAGTGGGGTTGAAAGAATAAAATAAGAGAAAGAACAAAAGAAAAGTGACTCAAGAAAAGTTGAAAGAAAAGCGAAAATTTTGAAAATTTGAAATTACAAGTAAGAAAAGAAAAGAGTCACTTACACAAAAGGAGAAAGAAGGGAGAATAGCAAAGTGAAAGAATACAAGAAGAACAAGAAATAGGGCGGAATAAAATGATGAAAAGGAAGGACGATTAGCCGTTATGCCAAGGAGGGATATAAGTCCCTAAAATACATCTAAATGTATACTACCTGACCCCGAGCCTAAGTTACAAGCTAATAAAGTCCTATCGTGATCCTAAGAGCCTATTATGGCGAACTTAAAGCAGAGAAAATAAGGGCAAGCCTATGGCAATAAGTATAAATGAGGTGTGAAGTTGTTCTGAGAGTGAGTGTTGAAAAATAATCCTTATACTCAAACTAAAATCGTTGTGTGAAAAATGAGGTTGTTCTTTTGAAGCGAGGACAGTAGTTGCAATACCGGGAAATTGGTACCTTGGGGAGAGATCAAAGAGGATAAGTGTCGGAGTATGGTCAGTCTGTGTCATGGTCTGATCCGCATGAGCGAGCCTAATAGTGATAGCATGCATAAACATAATGAAAATAATCGGGATTGATAGCCAGATGATTGCGACAGCTAAAATAAGGATACTCGTGTGCAAAGATTTTTGTGGTGAGTCAGAGTGCGTCGCTTGAGGACAAACAACGAATTTAATTTGAGGGTGTTGATGTACCGTGGTTTCACCGTAATTTTAATGCTTTTTCCTTAAGTTTCGTGTGTGTCTAAGGCCTTTTTGTATTAGTTTTAATGTATTTTTCTCTTTGTTTGCAGGAAATCTGTCCAGAATGAAAACGCGGAAGAATTGGGCTGAAACTGCAGAAATGACTACCTACGGAGCCACCGACGGCCCGTCGACCCCTCGACGGTCCGTAGGTGGCCATCGTCGTATAGAGGAATAGATGCTGAATGAAGATTGGGGAATTCTGACCAAGTGTGGGGCTACGAAGGCTCTCAACGGACCGTCATCTCCACGACGGATCGTCCTGCACATCCGTCATCATCAATAGAAAGTAGCCCCAGTACCCATCTTGAAAAGAAGCTAAGTATGGAACGACAGAGGACCACGACGGTCCGTCGTGACCTCGATGGTCCGTCATCCAGGTGTCGACTAAGACGCTGTTTTTGGGCAGATTTTTCTTAAATAGATTTCCCTTTTTTGTTAGGATTCTATTATTATAAATACTTGTAAAAACCTCGTTTTTGAGGTTAGACTCTTGGGTATTTTTCAGTTTTATTGTTCTAAGTTTGTGAACTTGAGATTTTGGAAATTAATTTATTTTTCAGAATCGTTTGTTGCAAGATTATTGATTAATTCAAGTAACTTTCTGGGTTTTCTTCAGTCTCATCAAAGTAAGTGCATGAATTCTTATCATACTAATATGAATTGTGTGATTATTAACATGGGTAACTAAAACCATAGCTAGGGTTGTGGGAACCATGGGTAAATAACAAGGTAAAAACTAGCTAAAATACAATTCTAGAATAGTGTCTTGCATGTATTGATATTTATTTTGTTTAGAAGTCTTTTTAACGAGTGCACGCGTTAGAACCCGCCTTGTTGCTACTTGCCGGACCAAGGAGGTGGATAATAAGAAAAGAATTATCAACATAGATTTCGTATACACTATCTAATATGCTAGTGTCGATTGGTGCAAAGTAACAACTGAGCCAAACATCGATTATGATGCTTAATATGAGGTAAAGGTAAGGTTTAGTAAAGCATACACACGTAGCCGGACCAAGGTGCGGAGTGAAATTTTCTAGGTACCGAACCAAGGAATTAGGGATACTTACCACTTTGCATGCAAGATATTAGGAAAGGATTGTTATAGCTAGAATTAGCGAGTTATGAACCTATGGGGAACACTTAAGCCCTAGTTACTCTCATTACTTGATAAAAATCAAATCTTTGAACTTGTCTATATAGAAATAGCTAATTATATTCGTTACTTAATAACCCCTTTTTGTTTTTTGTTTTCAGAAAGGACTTGACTAAATAGAAGTAATAGTAGGTTAAAGTTAAGTCTAAATCATTTTCCTCGTGGGATCGACCCCAACCTCATAGTTGGGTTGTTTACTTGATACGACCGCTTATACTTCTTTTTGAGAAGTAAATTTGAGCGTATCAGTCCTTAAGGAGGACCCAAGAATAGGACATAAAACTGCCCAAACGATACCCCTTGTTAACGGTGGTGGGAGCTCCACACTTAGTGGTGGGATCTTAGCCCCCATGAAACCTGACTCTAAACTAAATGACTACCCATCAGGACGGGCCGTCGATCAATCAACGCCCCTTAGCTAGGGTCCAACGTTCGGCACCTGTAAATTGTCTGTGAAATTCGACCAAGCTTGGGGTGTTTTAGTAAATTCACCCCCAAGTATTTTAAGAAGTATGGACGTTTATTTCATGTATATTTAGGTATTTTAAGAAGGTTTAAATACTAATACATAATTTTAGACTTCACTTTTCAATATCAAAACCCCTCCCTCAAGAAAGAACTCTCTCAAACCGCATTGAAGCTTGAACTCAAGGTAGAGCTTAGATTGAAGGTTTTGGCTGATTTCTTCACCAAACTTCGTGGTTTTTATTCAAATAAAGTATGGTAGTTCATCCTTCATTCTTCTCTCATTCAAGGAGCCAATCCAAAGTCTTTTAAAAAAGGTTTCAAATCCTAAATTCTTCTATTTTGAATTCCAACTATGGGTTCTTGCACTAAATCATTTTAATTGATAAAGTATGATATTTTTGATGTTAGTTAATGATTTTAAGGTAAAAAACTCAATGAACCCATAATCATGCAAATTCTCAACTTTTGACTTATGTATTGGGTTTGATGAACATGTTTAGATAATGTTAGAACTATGGTTTTCTTTATGTTATATTGTGATTAGCTACTGCTTAAAATGTACACTTCGTGAGTATAGATGTTGTATCCAAATGTACTTCTTAAGATGAGTGCTCCTCTCTATTTAAGAATGAGTTACTTAGAAGCAATTTCCTTATCCCTTAACTATGCGCCCGCATAGGTATAGCTATTGGATATCCATGTAAAGGCTAAAAATCTGACCCCACATTAGGCAAGTAGGGATCCCTCATCCGGTAGGGCTTAATGTCGAGATTCTATGTTAAACTCTCATGGTCTATGTCTGTTAAAGCTATCTACAAATGAATGTTATAAACTAAGTCTTCTTAAGGGTGTACTACTTAGGGTACGTGGTGGTGTGGGACTCTATCTGTCCATTGGACAAGTAGACATTTGGAGGGAGTCTTGGTGTGTCCTTACAGGAAAATGCATCAATGGGTCACTACATGGTGTCAATGAAGTATGTTGACTTTATGAAATGAAGCATGTTGACTATATGTCTAAGATTAATGAAGTATGTTGATATTATGTCTTCTATTATGAATGTTAAGTATATGATAAGTGGGATGTTCCAAGTCTAAGGGAATTGTCAAAGAGTACTAAGGTGGGAGTAGTAGTATGGGATGCCACTTTCACATTCCACTAAGTTTAACTTGGGTGTTTCCTTGGAGGATGGTCTTTATGTGAAGTTTCTAAATGCATGTATGTTCTTCAAAAAGTCTTTGGTAATGAATGTTGACTTGTGTAGTTGGAATGACGTATGCTTATCTTTGGTAGTCTTAAGGATCACTTAGGTGTTTATTGAAGAGGTTGTATGGGCGGTCTCTTCATGTCTTACCTAGGTGAGTCTTTTGATAAATTTGGATAGAAGGTTTATGTGATAAATGGGTTACTATTAAATAGACTATATGTGAGAATTATGGAAGTGTTACTTTATATTATACATTGTGACTTATATGATGCTTTGTAAAGTGGATTCATGAAGGATTTATCAAAATAGCATGAAAAGTATGTTTCAACTAAAATATCCTCTTTTAGCATGAATTTGCATAATGCCATACTTAGTACAACGTTTTTACTAACTCCATACTCTTCTAAATTTCTATAAGTATAGGTGGAAGGCAAGTGAAGGTTATTAAAAGGCAAAGCTTGGGAAGTTCATTCTGTCAACAATGGTATGTCCTCATATGTTTGAGGACATAGTCTATGTTTCTTTTATCATTTTCCTTTATGTTAAAGACTTAGTATTTATCATCCAATGTAAAGGGTTGTGACCCTAAGATGTTAAGATGCATCTTTAAGTAGACTTGTAATGATGAGACTTATTCCTTTGTTTTATAAAGAGTTTCTTATTATGATGTTGTGAAAAGTCTTAATTTTGCACTACTTCTCATACTTATGTAATGAATGATAGCTAAGAGGCTTGTGTAAGACCTCCGTGAGGTCAAGTACGATGTGTGGTGACTCAAGAGTGCTCTAACTTCTAGCGTGTACTTGCGGGTCATTACAAACTTGATATCAGAGCATAAGGTTTTGGGAAATAGTTTAGGGTCCAAAGTCTCACAAGCCACGTCTAGTAGAGTCTTGTTCATCGGTGTAAGTCCCGACACATCCATGAGTGATAGGCTATAGGACGATAGAAGTTTCCCTTCTTAATTACTCTTGAAGTCGTGCCTTAGAGTGTATGTCTATGAGTTCCTAATCCTACTCTTGTGATTGTAGGAACATGAATACTAGAAGGACTACCTCAAGGAGGGTGGAAGAAGGAGTAGTGAATGAGGGAGTTCCTCCCTGAGGTGAACAAGTTCCTATAGCTAATCAAGATCAAGAGAATGTGAATGAGGCGGTTCCCTCTCAAGTGCCTCAAGTGCCCCGATCTCCTCAAGCTCCCAATGTTGAAGGGGATATGTCTAATGTGGATATACGGGATGCTTTTCAAGCTTTGACCCAACTCATGATGACTCAAGTTCAAATTGTTTCTAACCATGTGATGGCCCAAGCTAACGAAGGAGTTGGACTGCAAGGAAACCCTAATGATACTACTCCCGGTCTAGAATCTGGTATTTCATGAGGATGAATCTTCCTACTTTTCATGGCACTAAGGTGGATGAAGATCCACAAGGCTTTACAGATGAGGTGTTCAAAGTAGTAGATGCTATGGGGGTGACTTCTAGAGAGAAAGCGGAACTAGCCGCTTACCAAGTTAAGGATGTGGCTCAAGTGTGGTTTGAGCAATGGAGAGATGAAGACCCATAAGGGCAGGCCCGGTAGATTGGGAAGTGTTTAAGACGGCTTTTATTGATAGGTTTTCCCCTATATATGAGGTAGAAAAAGTTGGTAGAATTCATGAACCTTCCTCAACGGGAAATGAGTGTGAAGGAGTATTCTCTTAAAGTTCACCCAACTCTCTAAGTATGCCCCAACTATAGTAGCCAACTCTAGGGCTAGAATGAATAAGTTCGTGATGGGGGTGTCTAGTTTGGTTGAAGAAGTGTGTTGTACGGCGATGCTCCATAATGATATGGATCTCCAGACTCATGGTATATGCTCAACAAATTGAGGAGTCTAAGCTTAGAAAAATGCATAAGGATGGGAAGAGGGCTAGGTCGAACGAACCAAGTCAAACTAAGTCTAAGAAGAGGTTTTATAATCAAGATTCCTCCATGGGAACAAGAGTAAGGTTTCCAACCAAAACTTTAAAGGAGGGAGTGGAGGTGGTTATGCATATGAGAGGCCTAATTGTACTACTTGTGGGAAGCAGCATTTAGGTAAGTGTCTTGACGGTACAAATTGTTCTTTTGGATGTGTAAATAGGGGTCATAAGATGAGAGATTGCCCTAACCTCAAGGAAAAAGCGAAAGAGATCAACCAAGCTCATCATGATGGCCCGGATCGTAATGCTCCAAAGAAGAATCATTTTTATGCACTTCAAGCTATGAAAGGAGCTAATTCGGATTGAAGACCTTGGTAAGTCATCTGTTCCTTATGATTTTTTTATTTGCTTTAGATTATTTTACCTTTAGTGGGGGAGAATGAGTTGAGTAGGAGGTTGGTTGATATCCTTATCTTTTTCTTCTATTCTTAATCAAGTTTGAGACAAAAATCCTTAGTAGTTTGGTTTTGTTATGGAGTCTTGCATATTAGTATGATTTGCATGTCTCCTTATGATTATTAGTGCCTTTATGGTATAATGTTTTGCATGATCTTGATTATATCATAGTTACATGGGAAGATTGGTAGCTAATCCATATTTCTCATGTTAATGTGCATATATGATAATTGCCTTAATTGCTTCAAAGATTGTTGTATTATGTGTCAATGTGTGATTTGAGAGTTATTACATTTTGAGATTTATGATGATATGTTGAGCATGCCTAAAGTTGTAGAAGGTATTTCCTCCATAAATGAAATGAAAATGATGAAGTATATGTGCACTTCGAATTGTGAAATTTGTTCCAAATTTGCTTATGTTGCTTAGAGTGCATATAGATGTGTAGTTGGTGTTCCTTGTAAGTTTTGTGCATTGACTGTGAATGTTATGTTAATGATGATATGTTTGGTATTCGGCTAGTTGTGTCCTTGATGTCCTTGAAAATATTTAGTGTCATTCGAGGACAGATGTTGTTCTAGGTGGGGGACATTGTAACGACCATAAAAAATGAAATAGGTCAAACTAGAGCTTCAAATCTGTTGCATGAGTTAAATATGGATTAAAATAATGTATTTTAGCATTAGAAGTCAGTTTGTTATGTTTGGAAGTCAAACGTCAAGGGGCGACAAAGACGTTCGACGACTAGACATCTATGTACTTATGTGTGTTCTAGTGTGTCTTGGCATGTTTGGTGAGGTTTTGGAGTACAAATTGATTGGTAAGGAACCTAAGGCCTATATAAGAATGTTTATGGGTTTAAAGTTTGGGTACGACTCCCCAAGGAACACCCTAAGGGTCCTTGAGGAGGACCCAAGATTTGGCAATAAAATTGCCAAAATTGCCCAAACGACGCCCCTTGTTGACGGGCAGTAGATTGGACGACGCTCCATCGTGTGGGGGAGTATATACACACTTAGTGGTGGTATCTTATACCCCATAGAACCTGTCTTTGAACCAAACAACAATCCATTAGGACGAACCGTCGATCAAACGATGCCCCTTAGCTAGGGTCCGTCGTTTGGCACCTACAAAGTGGAATTCGGCCAAGCTTCGGGTGTTTTAGTATATTCACCCCAAGTATTTTAAGAAGTATAGACGTTTATTTCGTGTTTATCTATGTATTTTGAGAAGTTTTAAACACGAATACCTAATTTTAGACTTCCCTTTTCAAAACCAAAACCCCTCCCTCAATAAATAACTCTTTCGAACCCCATTGAAGCTTGAACTCAAGGTAGAGTTTGGATTGAAGGTTTTGGGTGATTTATTCACCAAATTTCGTGATCTTTTCTTCATATAAGGTATGGTAGTTTATCCTTGATTCTTCTCTCATTCAAGGAGCCAATTCAATGGCTTTTCAAAAAGGTTTCAAATCCTAAATTCTTCTATTTCGAATTCTAAGTATGGGTTCTTGAATGAAAACGTTTTAATGGATGAAGTATGATATTATTGATGTTAGTTGACGAAATTAAGGTTAAAAACTCAATGAACCCATACTCATGCAAATTCTCAACTTTTGACTTATGAATTGGGTTTGCTGAACATGTTTAAATAATGTTAAATCTATGGTTTTCTTTATGTTATATTGTGATTAGCTACTGCCTTAAATGATACATTATGATGAATTATTAGAGAAATTAAGCAAAGGTGATAAAAGCTTGGATGGAGTGTAAGTTGTTCTATATTGCTTAAGTTCTTATAGAACCGAATATTGAGTGGTATGGTCCACTTATGGTGGAGGTGTTTACTTTATGTATATGAAGTTATATGTGTATTGTGATTATGGCCTTGAAGGCATTGAATGTGAAGTGAAGGGAAAGTATGTTGATTATGCATGTAATGTATTATGAATTGATAATGTGTGTCTTGAAGACACTATGTCTAAATGAAGTATATGTATATGTAAAGCATGGTAGTGTGTTATAATGATGATGAATGTAAGGTGAATATGATTATAAATCAATGTCATGCATGATAGGGGTTATGTGAAAGGTGTTCTCACATGTACATACACACACACCATTAATGACTGAAAGAATGAAGTTAATGGCTATGTATGTATGAGAGTCTATTGAAAGGTTTTATTAATAGGTCTGTAATGAATGTAAATGGGGTATTGTAGGGTAGACACTCTTCGTGAGTAGAGATGGAGTGTCTAGACCAACCCTACTATTTCTAAAGAACTCTAGTATGAAAAGGGGAATTTTGAGGTGGACACTCTTCGTTTGTTTAGATGAAGTGTTTAGTAGCAACCTCACTATTCACAATGAGCTTTATAAATATAGATAAGAGGTTGATGCTCTTCCTGAGTTCAAATGGGGTATTCAAAAGTAATTTCTAGGGATAAGTACTCTTTGTTAGTTGACATGTGGTACTAATTAGCGATCCCTTAACCTAAAGTCTATGAATGTGTAATACTCCGTGGGGGAGTTATGCTTAGCACCGAGAGGATTTTAAGAAGGAGTTGGTACACTTCGTTAGTAGAGATATTGTATCAAAATATACTTCTTGAGATGAGTGCTCCTCGCTAGTTGCGAATGAGTTACTTAGAAGCAATCTCCTTATCCCTCAACTATGTGCCGCATAGGTATAGCAATTGGATATCCATGTAAAGGCTAAGAATATGACCCTACCTTATGCAAGTAGGAATCCCTCATCCGGTAGGGGTTAATATCGGAATTCCATGTCAAAATCTCATGGTCTATATCTGTTAAAGCTAGCCCCCACACAAACGAATGTTATGAACTAAGTCTTCTTAAGGGTGTACTACTTAGGGTAGGTGGTGGTATGGGATTCTATCTATCCATTGCACAAGTTGACATTTGTAGGGAGTATTGGTGTGTCCTTATATGAAAATGTATGAATGGGTCACTATAAGATGTCAGTGAAGTAAGTTGACTTTATGAAATGAAGCACGTTGACTATATGTCTAAGGTTAATGAAGTATGTGGATATTATATCTTCTATGATGAAAGTTAGGTATATGATGAGTGTGATGTGCCTAGTCTAAGGGAATTCTCAAGGAGCACGAAGGTGGGAGTAGTAGTATGGATGCTACTTTCACATTGCACTAAGTGTAACTTGGGGGTTGCCTTGGAGTATGGTCTTTAAGTGAATTTTCTAAATGTATGGATGTTCTTCTAAGGGTCTTTGGTAATGAATGTTGACTTGTGGAGTTGGAATGACGTATGATTATCTTTGGTAGTCCTAAGGATCTCTTTAGTGTGTATTGAAGAGGTTTTATGGGCGGTCTCTTCATATCGTACCTAGGTGAGTCTTAGGATAACCTTGGATAGGAAGGTTTATGTGATAAATAATGGGTTACTGTTCAATTGGCTATATGTGAGATTTATGAAAGTGTTACTTTATATGATACATGGTGACTTATATGATGTTGTAAAGTGGATTCATGAAGGTTTTATCAAATTAGAATGAAAAGTATGTTTCAACTAAAATATACTCTTATAGCATGATTTTGCATAATGTCATACTTAGTACAATGTATGTACTAACTCCATACTCTTCTATATTTCTATAAGTATACGTGAAAGGCAAGTGAAGGTTCTTAGAAGACAAAGCTTGGGGAGTTGATTCTCTCAAGATTGGTATGTCTTCATATGTTCGAGGACATAGTCTATCTTTCTTTTAGCATTTTCCATTATGTTAAAGACTTAGTATTTATCATTCAATGTAAAGGGCCATGACCCTAAGATGTTAAGATGTGTCTTTAAGTTGACTTGTGATGATGATACTTATTCCTTAGTTTTATAAAGAGTTTCTTATTATGATGTTGTGAATTTTTTTAATTCCGCACTACTTTTCATACTTATGTAATAATGATAGCTAAGAGGCTTGTGCAAGACCTCCGTGAGGTCAAATATGCCGTGTGGCGACTCAAGAGTGCTCTACCTTCTAAGGTGTACTTGCGGGTCTTTACAAAGTGGTCAGAAATATTATACATGTAGACGTTAATTTCTTTAGTATCACAACTTTGGTGATAACAAATTGTAGAAACATATTACGTCTATCAAGTGATCATAAATATTATATATGTAGACGCTAATTTCTCTAGTTTGACCACTTTGGTGACTAACAAAATACATGCATCAACCGATCATAAATATTATATGTATAGGCGGAAATTTCTGTAGTTTGACTACTTTAATGACTAACAAACATATTATTTATTGCTTAGTCAAATAAATACTAAAAACAAATGATGATGTTACAATTACCAATCAAATACCTAGTGATTTTTTTGAATTAATTTATATTAGCGAATATATGATTGCTCTTTTAGCGAGCTTCAATTAAATCAAAACTTCTACCACTCATTAGATTATTATTTTTATTAGTAGGTAAAAGTAAACTATACTTGTAACTATCACCTGGTACATTATGCACATGACTTTGTTTAGAGTGCTATGTCCATTACATGAATCTCTTGAATTTATATTGTCTTAAGATTTGAATCTGCATAACAATACACTATATAATCATCATGATCCTTTATATTTAGAGTGCCCATATTCTTCCTAGTTAATAGCTGAAGCAGAACAACTCCAATGCTATAGACGTCTATATTATGAGTAGCAACATTTAGTGATTGCTATTCCAGTCTCAAGTATAAACTAGTAATACTTATTATATATTTATTTACTTAAGGCTAAGATCATAGACTTTTATGGCTTAAACAAAAAATTTCCACGTACAAAAGCTTAAGGGACTAATGTTTACATTCTCATGTCAAAATTGTCATTGCATTACATGATAATTGTTCTCATATGTATGTAACAAAACTCGTTCAAACAATCCAGGCTCGGATGACACATGTAATATTAAATATCTTAATACATAATATCAGGATCTTGAACAGGATAATCTTACATAGAGATATCTAGGGGTACATACCTGATGCGGAAGACATCATCAAAGAAAAAAGTGAAAGCGTTAGTCGTAAATTTATTTCTACATCCTTACCCTAACCTTACGTTATCACAGCTGTCAATAATGGAATTATTGTACACAATATGTGGTAACCTTAATGGGTGGAGGGAGAACCAATTTATAGAAGTTAAGACTTAATATGATATGTCCATCAAATAGCCAATATATATACAAGATTTATACTTCATTAAATATTATTTATGATATTACTTGAGTTACAAGTAAACTTGGGTCATAAGTAAGAATTATTATTACAGTTTCATCTTTTAATTTATAGACCATAAATATAAGATACGGTCCATATATTTCACCATGCTTGAGCGTCTCCAAAATTTGAGGTAGTGAATTGTGGTTGCTTTTGTCCATACCAAGACCTATGACCAGTAAATGTTATGTCACTACATAAATGATCTTTAGTGGCAATTAATTCTTAATTGCCGCTAAATATGTATCTTTAGCAACAATTATCACTCTTTGTATGTGTTCCTAAAGTCTTTAGGGACATTGGTTCTAATTACACTTAACTAGTGCCGGTAAAGACTTTAACACTCTTTATTAATGTCAATATTCATTGCCGCTATAAGTTATTTTTATTGTAGTGTGTATTTTACGATGATAAATTTTGGAATTAATGCATCAACGTTTTGTCTTCCGAAGTTATTTCTTAGTTTTTCAAAAAGTATTTTAGAATTTCGTAATACATGTAATTAGTTATTTGTTCAAGACCTTTGATTTACATTTTACTAGTATAAATAGAGATGTAATCGATGATTCTAATTATTTCTAGTGGCTTTAAGTAACCTACATAAAATTTGAGCATTCTCTAAAGATAATAATCTCCTTCTATATTTACTACAAATTGGTATCAAAAGCAGTTTTTCGTTCTTAATCTGGGGTAAGGTGAAGAAAACAAATATGGCTTCCATAAAAAAAGAAGGTGCTAATTCTTCAATTGTGCTTATTCAATTTTCTGATGGAACTCATTTTGAGTACTGAAAGATAAGAATCAGAACACATTTGAAAGCTAAAGTTTTATGGACTATTGTTACAAACGTCTTTGAAAAGCCAGACAGCGATGGTGAAGTTACATCAACAGAGATAAAATATCTTCAGGCTAAGTATCGTCAAAATGAAAAAGCCTTAAGCAAAATCCAAATGAGAGTCTCAAGAGCATATTCTGCAAAAAATGTTACTTGTAACACTGCAAAGGAAGTTTGGGAAACTCTAGAAACAGAGGTGTATGGTGACGAAAAGTTATGCACTATAATTCATAAAACTCATAGAAAAGAGTTTCAAAGCTTGAAGAAGATAGAGTCTGAAAAAATAGATGAATAATACACAAGAGTCATGAATATTGTTAATGAATTGAGAAATCATGGTGATATAATTTATGACTAACAAGTTGTGAAAAGATTCTAATTAGTGTCACAGAAAAGTATGAGTACATTGTTGATATTACTCATGAGACGAAAGATCTTTCCAAGATTCCAATCAAAGAGCTAAATGGAGATTTTGTGCACACGAGAAGCGAAGATTTTTTCGTGAAGATAAACCCAAAGAAATGGCTTTTCTGTTCGGAACAAATGACAATTCTCAAAATTTCTCAAAACATCAACAAAAGAAGAATCGAAAAAAGAAATAGGATCATGATGATTTTTCTAAGAAGGTTGAAAAAAAAGGTGAAAAAGGTTCTAGTCGTTTTTGTAAAATTTGCAAAAAAAACTAATTACATTACAAAAAAATATTACAAAGACATGTGCCAATGTAACTTTTGCAAAAAAATTGCCACATTGAGAAGGAATGCTGGCACAAGAAACGAGAGCAAGCAATTTTTGTAAAAAACAGGAGGAAGAAGAATTTTTATTTTTTAAAAGAAGTATACTAAAAGTGTTCTTCCAAAATAAAAATGAAGTATTGTAGTGTCATACCATTAGTAGCAAATGAAAAGTTTACAAAAAATGATGGAGAAAAAAAAGTTATAGCTCACTTTATAGGAGCTTGATTAAAAGTTTGTTATATCTTACTTTAACAAGGGTTGACATTATGTTTGTTGCTAGTTTAGTATCCATATTCATGCAAGAATCAAGCCAAGTGCATCTTCGAGCAGCAAACCGTGTTCTACACTACTTGCAAAGAATAATGAAATATGAAATAATGTACAAATTTGGTGGAGATTTGAACCTAATTTGTTATTCTGATAGTGGTTAGGCTGAAAGTGTAGATGACATGAAGAGTACTTCTTGTTATGCTTTCTTATTTGGATAAAGTATTGGTTCTTGGTTATAAAAAAAAAGCAAAGTGTTTTTGCTCAATCCACTGCCGAAGCAGAATATGTCTCAGTAGCTAAGGCTACTTCTCAAGCTATTTGGCTTAGAAAAATATTTGAAGACATTGGTAAAAAATTAAAACAAGAGATTGTTCTGTATTGTGATAACAAATTAGCAATTGCAATTTCCATGAATCCAGCCTACAATGAAAGATCAAATCATATTTCCATCAAACATTATTTTTATCCAAGAAGCACAAGAGAAATGTGAGATGTAGTTGCATTATTTCCAGACAAGAGAACAACTTGCTGACATCATTACCAAAGCACTTCATAGAAATTTTTTTTGCTCTTTCAAGAACGCATTGAAGTTGTCAAGCAAATTCATTAAGGGTCAATGTTTAGCCTTTCAAAATTGTCTCTTAGTTTTTCAAAACGTCTTTTAAAATTTCATAATACTTGCAACTAAAAAATTGTGATACATGTATCTAGTTTTTTGCGCAAAACTTTTAATTTACATTTTACTAGTATAAATATAGATGTAACTAATGATTCAAATCATCTCAAGTGACCTTAACTATCCTATATAAAACTTGTGCATTCTGTGAAGATCTCTCCTTCTATATTTCTTACGGTAAATATGTCAAATGATAACATCTCTAAGAAAACTCTTTCTCTAAGAGAGAAATTGAAGCTAAGCCAGAAGATAAGCTCCATTGCACCAAAACTTCATCCACAGCACCGCACTCTATCATCTTACTTGTTATCCACAGCAATTCCTGTGCGTGTTTCTCAGCTGCCAAGTTAGTCACACTCTCCTCATGACTGGGAACAACCAGCTGCCTCTTGTTTTGGAAGAGGCTCGTGGCAGTTCCCACCCATGGAAAATACGTGGCCAAACCTTTGAGTGATGACGCCACAAAATATCCCAAAGGAAGGGATCGAAGAATACGTGAAGACCACGGCCATGAATCATCTGACATACGGGGACTCTTTAAGGAGCTATAAAGAAGTCCAGATGTACGCGTAAATGCTAAAGCCAGGGCCGAACGATTAACTTGGACCATCTCTAAGTGTCCGCATTTGGTGTTCTCGTCTATGATCTTGTCAGCCATACCAAGTGTAAACTGGTACTTCCTCGACGAAGCTGGAATCTCATTTAGCAATGCTAGTATCTGAAATTCGCTCCAACGAATTAAGTCAACAGGTTATGAAAAAGAAGATTTACAAGTAACGTTCCATAATAACCTTTATCACCTTTTAACACACCTCCTCCCCTGAGTTCTCATCCTCATCCCCACCACCAATATACTATCCTTCATCTAATTCATCTCTCATAATATTTGTCTAAAATAGATACAAATAATTTTAAAATAATTATTTTTACTTTTGTATGATGAAATACAAGAAAATAAGTAAAAAGAACCTACTTATTTTTCTAGAAATCATTTTCTAAAACAATATTTTTCATCAAACACACCTAAGTTACTCTCATATGCACATAGTACTGCATACTTAAAAGTTGAATAAATTCTAGATTCATGATTAATGACAGATGATAACCAAATGATAACTTGTTTATATTCATGAAAGCATTATACCATTAAATAGTAAAAACAATTTTTACGTAATAAAGAATAATATTTACGTATTGGTAAAAATGATTGATTTTTCTAAAAATGTTATTAACTCATTAAACTACTTAATTTATAATAAACTTACACAGTACTTAAATACACGTGGATATGAACAAGTAATTATCCTTCATGAGATTCAAATGAAAGATATGAGGAGTCAACTAGAAAAGAGTTGAGTAGTTTACACACTTTAATATCGATCTTTACACAAATAAGTAATGTCTTTCAACAAATTCAAATGAAAATAAAAATATATGAAGAAAATTATAGCATAAGTGTTATGTGTCGGTTTGGAAAGCTTAATGAGTAGATCATTTCACTTTTAAGTTTTAAGGCATGATTTGTGATTTAAATGAGAAAGATTACTTGTTTTTAGAAGTTAATAAAAAGAAAAATCGCTGAGCATAGAGGACAACATAAGCAAAACAAATCTTGCAATAATATTTCAGAAACTATGATACCCTCCAAATGTCTGTATTAATGACTAAAAAAATCAACATGTCAAAACTCTTCTGTCTAAAAATACAATAAAAAAGAGTTGCTGCTTCAACTAATTTCATACATCTTTTTTTTGGGGGTGGGGGGTGTTTTAATCTAGACGATCTTGGGCCGTGATAAATACATTAAAAGTAACTGGTTAACCAATTCTCCCCAAGTGATGAAGTAACATAATTTTTAATCGATGATTTACAACTACTTTGAACATATTATTACTCGTCTGTTTTTTTTTCTTTTAAATAAGTTATACTCATTCAAATAAATAAATTATTTATAAATATAAGGCAAATAACAAAAACAAAGAATTGAAGGCAAATTTATGGCATGATAATGCATCAGATTTTTTTCATGTTAAGGCACGCAAGTAACGATTGAAATGACGTGTTGGAGGAGAGGTGACAAGTTAAAATAGGTGTCTAAAGAAAAAGACACGT
Organism: Solanum sitiens; assembly: GCA_016801875.1. Classification (NCBI taxonomy): domain Eukaryota; kingdom Viridiplantae; phylum Streptophyta; class Magnoliopsida; order Solanales; family Solanaceae; genus Solanum; species Solanum sitiens. The sequence continues at coordinate 824,334 of JABWTJ010000351.1, read as the reverse complement.
GGCATTTACATGCATACGAAAATCTATTATTAGTATATAGTAACGGCAGAAAGAAAATGACACATTTTATTTATACTATTCCCTTCGTTTAAAAAAGAATGATCCTATTTTCTTTTTAATTTATTTCAACAAATATGACCCCTTTCCTTTTTTGGCAACACCTTAACTTTAACTTTTCACGTGCCATGTTTAAATCCACAAAATTATAGGACATTTTGATACATTTGACATTGTTTTAATTAAGAACTATAAGACTAAAAAGTCTTCTTTCTTTTCTTAAACTCCGTTCCAAGTCAAACTAGGTCATTATTTTTTAAACGGAGAGAGTAATAATAACAATCCTTACAAAAGTAGTACTCCACCTGCTTCTTCATACGAAAATCTATTATTACTATATAGTAACGGCAGAAAGAAAACGACACATCTTATTTATACTAATAATAACAATCCTTACAAAAGTAGTACTCCACCTGCTTCTTTTTTAGACAGTTCTAAAAAAAATGCTCTTTTTTTTAAAAAAAAATTTACCGTTACTTTTCACGGGACATGATTAACGCCATAATATTAACAGACAATTTTGTACATTTAACATAATTTTAATTTAGGACCATAAAATTCAAAAAATTCTTTATTTTCTTAAATTCTATGTCAAGTCAAACCAAATCACTGTTTGTGAAATGGACGGAGTATCTACTGCTGTCTGATTATGTCCAAATTGATACAAATTCAGAACAAATCCCTAAATTTAAATTTTAGTTTGGTTACAATCCAAGTATACACAAATAATTTGAGCTGAAATTAAATTTTAATTACCTTCCAAATATATAAATAATTATTCCATCTTAAATAGTCGCAACATTCAGTCCGCTAAGCAACGGACGGATCGCAAGGAGTTGTGAGTGGTAAATCAATATCATGAGGACCGCTAATAAGTATGGTCCCCACCCTAGTGGAGTTATCAATCTAAGAATTAAAATACTCCAATTTATGTAATATTTACTCCCTCCGTCTCATTCAAAGTCTCATTTTATATGAGTTTTTTGCATTTAGAGATTTAATAGAATTTTTCGTATTTTGAGATTTAATAAGGTTAATCATAATTTTTTCAAATATTCTTTTTGACATTTTGAATTATCAATTAATGTGACTTATATCCCTCTTTACGTAGTTTAAAAATATATAAATTTTATTTTAAAAAATTTGAAAATTTCATACGTAAATGTCCGATCAAAATTAAACTGTTTGACTATCGAAAAACGAGAAGTGTAACATAAAATGGGACAGAGGGAGTATTACTTTTCAAAAGTCGAATAGCTTAAGGTTGAGCCAAAAAAATGAAATTTATATTTGTAAACAATAAGGTAAAAATACTATAATTTACAATAATTGATAATCAAAATGATGAAAGACTTGCGAAAAAATAAATATATTCAAATCTAAAAATCTAAAAAATGTCATATAAAATAGAACGGAGAGAATACATACTTCCAAAATAAGATGATAGGTGAAGATTTTTTAACAAGGCAAGTAGTTGCTACGCATCTTCCTTTAGGGGATATATATATATATATATATATATATATATATATATATATATATATATATATATATATATATATATGCGCGCTATGCTTGAAATCAAAGTTTAAAGGGCTTATTTGATTTTTAATTATGTATTTACTTTGGGCGCAAATCAAAATAATGGATAAAACTTACATGCGTGAGAGCTCTACCAAGAGCTTTAGCAGAAGGAGGTGGTTGTATATAATTAGAGGAATCTTGTTGAAGCACTAAATCAAAAGAAGAAGAGGCTCCAATTGATGGCAACATCATCAAATCATCAAGTGAAGCAGTAGAAAAAGGAGAGTGATCCATCAATACCCTAAGAACCCAAACTGCCAACCAAGTCATAAGCATCAACATGAACCTCATGTGGTCTGTTGCTCTCCACTTTTCTGATTGTTTGTCCGTCGCCTTAGCATTCAAAGCCACCGCCACAAGACTCTTTGCCGCTGCGTTTACCGTCGTCATGAATATTGAGTTCAAAAGCGCCGATGGTCTCGTCTTGCACGAACCATACTCCACCACTGCTACATCCATATTCTTTTTTTCTTTTTTCCTAAACAACCACACCTTAGTCCTTCTATTTATAATATATATATATATATTGTAACGACCTGCTTAGTCGTTTTGAGCAGCAGATTTTATTTCTGGAAAACTGTCTGAGACGACGTATCCAACGACGGACCATCATGGGCACGACGGACCGTCGAGGGTGTCTCGTTCCAAACACTTGGAATTCTTATATTTGAGTGCTGAAATCGACTCTCTGTACTCTGTGACGGACCTGCAGGACGGACCGTCACATACATGACGGACCGTTGTGAGGTTCCGTTTCAAAACACTTCAACTCTTGAGAATTGGGTACTGAGAGCAATTCTCTGAAGTCTGTGACGGACCTGCAGGACGGACCGTCACAGACATGACGGACCGTTGTGAGGTTCCGTTTCAGAACACTTCAACTCTTGAGAATTGGGTACTGAGAGCAATTCTCTGTCCGTCGTGACGGAAGTGCAGGACGGACCGTCGTAGGCACGACGGACCTTCACAGGTTGCGTAATCCCAGTCTGGGTCAAATTTCTGGGTAAGTTTTAAAGGGGAGTTTTGGACTATTCTTGCTATAATTATAAATTTTAGTGGGTCAATGTTAAAAACTCAAATCCTTGGGGGTGTAAAGGAGATGACCTTGAGTTACTTAGTGGGTGGTTTCCTCATCTTTTATACCTAATTATATGCTAAATTAGGGAAAAGAGAGAGAGTTTGGGAGAAGAAAAAATAGAGAGAACAAGGAGAAGAGAGGAACGATCTATAGAGAGAGACAACCAAGAGGAACCAAGAAGCTTGAGAGATTGCTTGTTTGATCAAGGATCCTTGGTGAAGGTAGGTTATGGTTGATACTATTTGTAGTAAACTCTTAATAGTGAATGATATGTATTGGTAGTATTGTAAACCCTTCTATATGCTTAATCTTATGCTTTCATGAATGTGATTATGTGATAAAATAAGCTTAATGAAGCTTTGAATCCCAAATCTTGAAGAAACCCTAATTCACCTTGTTATTGATGATTCCTCGGTATAAAAGAAGGCTTGATGAACTAAAGCAATGAGATTGGTGATGCCTTGGTATAAAGAAGGCTTGATGAATTGTTAGAATTAGGGGATCGGAGTGTCACGTTCCGACACATAGTATTAGTGGGTCGGGTGTCACGAACCGACACATAGAATTAGGGGATCGGAGTGTCACGTTCCGACACATAGAATTAGGGGATCGGAGTGTCACGTTCCGACACATAGTATTAAAGGATCGGATGTCACGAACCGACAACTAGAATTAGGGA